>PVKU01000584.1:0-84034 GCA_004027475.1 Anoura caudifer | reverse complement strand
CTTCCTCTTCCCCTTCTGGTACCCCTATAATTCGGATGTTGGAATGTTTAAAGATGTCCTGGAGGTTCCTAAGCCTCTCCTCATTTTTTGAATTCTTGTTTCTTCATTCTTTACTGTTTGGTTGTTTCTTTCTTTCTTCTGGTCCACACCATTGGATTGAGTCCCAGTTTTCTTCCCATCACTACTGGTTCCTTGTGCATTTTCCTTCATTTCATTTAATGTAGCCTTCATTTTTTCATCTAATTTGCAACCAAAATCAACCAATTCTGTGAGCATCCTGATCACCAGTGCTTTGAACTGTGCATCTGATAGGTTGGCTATCTCTTGGTCACTTAAAAGTATTGGCTCTGTTGGTTTGATTTGTTCTTTTGTTTGGGAGATATATATATATATATATGTCTGGTCACACCTGTTACGTATGAGGGGCAGAGCCTTAGGTGTTCACCAGGGTGGGACAACCCAGGCTCAGAGTTGTGATGCTGAATGTGGGGATGGAATCAGAGAGGGAACAATGGTGCTTGCTCAGCTCTCTCTGTATTTCAGTTCCCTCTATGAGGCTGGGAGTCTCCCCTAGCTCCTCAGCCCCCACAAGTGTTTTCAATTGGTGCTTTTAGGTTTTATTTCCTGGCGCTGGGGCCCTGCATTGTGCAGTCTGTCTTGCTGCCGGTTTTCACCTGGTTTACCTGCGCATGAATGTGTGACTGCGGTCAGCTGTCTTGCGTGCCTTGCTGGGTCTGCTCGTTGCCTCCCTGTGCCCAGGGTCTGCTAACTGCTGCCTGCATGCCTGGGGTGTGCCAACTGCCACCTGTGTGTCCAGGACCACTAGCTACTGCTTTTTCCTGCCATGATCCCACTCCACCAGCCACCAAATCCACCCCTCTTACTGGTCTGGGTGAATCATTGTCGGACTTCTGTACAATTCAATTTTACATCTGTTCTGGATGTTTTTTGTTTCTAAATTTTTGTTGTCCTTAATTTTGGTTGTGAGAGGAGGCACAGTGTGTCTACCTATGCCTTCATCTTGGCCGGAAGTCCTATATGAGTTCTTTATATATTTTGGAGATCAAACCCAAGATATAATTGACAAATATATTTCCCTATACAGTTGGTTCCCTTTTCATTTTGCTGATGTTTTCTTTAGCCATGCAGAAGCTTTTTAACTTGATGTAGTCCCATTTATTTTCCCTTTTTTCCCTTGCTCTAGGAGATATATTGGCAAAAATATTGCTATATGGGATAGCTAAAATTTTACTGCCTATGTTTTTCTCTAGGATTTTTATGGTATCACAACTTATATTTAAGTCTTTTATCCACTTTGAGTTTATTCTGGTGTGTGGTATAAGTTGGCTGTCTTAGTTTCACTTTTTTTGCATAGAGCTGTCCATCTCACAACACCATTTATCGAAGAGGCTATTTTTACTTCATTTTATGCTTCTTCCCCCTTTGTCAAATATTAATTGACCATAGAGACATGGGTTTATTTCTGGGTTTTCTATTCTGTTCCTTTGATCTATGTGTCTGTTCTTATGCCAATACCACGCTGTTTTGATTACAGTCGCTGTAGTGTAGTTTGATATCAGGTCTTATAACCTCTTCTACTTTGTTCTTTTTTCCTTAAGATTGCTGAGGCTAATCAGGGTCTTTTTCAGTTCCATATGAATTTTTGAAATGTTTGTTCTATATCTGTGAAATATGTTGTTGGTATTTTAATAGGAATTGTGTTGAATCTGTAGATTGCTTTGGGTAGTATGGACATTTTAATTATGTTAATTATTCCAATCCATGAACATGGTATATGCTTCCATTTATTTATGTCTTCCTCAGTGTCTTTCTTCAGTGTTCTATAGTTTTCTGAGTACAGGTTTTTTATCTCCTAGGTTAAATTTATTCCTAGGCACTTTATTTTTCTTGTTGCTATAGTAAATGGGATTTCCCCCCAGTTTCTCTTTCTGATAGTTCATTGTGGTGTACAAAAATGCCATCAGTTTCTGAATATTGAGTTTATATCCTGCCAGTTTGCCTAATTCACTTATTAGGTCAAATAGTTTTTTGGTAGAGTCTACAAAGTTTTCCATGTACACTATCATGTCATTTGCGAATAATGACAGTTTTATTTCTTCCTTTTAAATGTGGATGCCTTTAATTTCTTTCTTCTAATTGCTATGGCTAAAACTTCCAGTACTATGTTGCATAAGAGTAGTAAAAGTGGGCACACTTGTCTTGTTCCTGATCTTAAGGGGAAAGTTTTTAGATTTTGCCCATTGAGTATGATGTTAGCAATAGCTTTCTCATATATGGCCTTTATTATGTTGAGGTATGATCCCTCTATTCCCATGTTGCTGAGTGTTTTTATCATAAATAGGTGCTGTACCTTATCAAATGCTTTTTTAGCATTTATTGATATAATCATGTGATTTTTGTCTTTCATTTTGTTTATGTGATGTATTACATTTATTGACTTGTGAGTATTGTACCATCCTTGCATCTCTGGGATGAATCCCACTTGATCATGGTGTATGATCTTTTTAATGTATTGCTGGATCTGGATTGCCAGTATTTTGTTGAGGATTTTAGTGTTCTTGTTCATCAGAGATATTGGCCTATAGTTTTCTGTTTGTTGTGTCTTTACTTGGTTTTGGAATTAGAAAAGAGTTTGTGAGTCTTCCCTTTTCTTGAATTTTTTGGAATAGTTTGAGAATAAGAGTTCTTCTTTGAATGTTTGGTAAAATTTGCCTGTGAAGCTTTTGTGTGCCAGGAGGTTTTTTTTTTTTTTTTTAATTACTGCTTCAATTTCACTAGTTGTTATTGGGCTATTCAGGCTTTCTGCTTCCTTATGATTCAGTTTTAGAAGATTGAATGTTTCTAGAAATTTATCCATTTCACCCAGATTGTTCAATTTCTTGGCATGTAGCTGTTCATAGTAATTTCTTATAATCCTTTTTATATCTGTGGTATTGGTAACTTTTCTTTCATTTATGATTTTGTTTATTAGGGTCCTCTTTCTTTTTTTCTTCATGAGCTGGCTAAAGGTTTGTCAATACAGTTTATATTTTCCAAGAACTAGCTTCTGGATTCATTGATACTTTGAACTGTTTTTTTAGTCTCTGTGTCATTTAATTCTGCTGTGATCTTGATTATTTCCTTTCTTCTACTCACTCCAGGCTTTCTTTGTTGTTCTTCTAGTTCTTGTAGATGTAGGATTAGGTTGTTTATTTGAGACTTTCCTCTCTTCTTTAGGTAGGTCTGTATTGCTATGAGCTATCCTTTCAGGACTACCTTCGCTGTGTCCCATAGGTTTTGGGTTGTTGTATATTCATTTTCATTTGTTTCCAGATACTTTTGATTTCTTTATTCATCTCATTATTAACCCATTCATTGTTTAATAACATGTTATTCAGTCTCCATGTATTTGATTGTTTGGAGTTTATTCCTTGAGATTGCTTTCTTGTTTCAAGCCATTGTGATCTGAGAAAATGCTTGATATGATTTCAATTTTCTTGAATTTTTTTGTCTTGTTTTTTTGTCCTACCTTGTGGTCTGTCTTCAAAAATGATCCATATGTATTTGAAGAGAGTGTATGTTTTGCTTCTTTGGAGTGAAATGTTCTGTAAATATCTATTAAGTTCATTTGATCTAGAGTGTCATTCAATGCCACACTATCCTCATTGATTCTTTCTTTGGAAGATCTACCCATTGCTGACAGTGGGGTGTTAAAATCCTCTACTATGACTGTATTGCTGTTGGTCTCTTTTTTTAAGTCCTCCAAGATTTTCCTCATGTATTTAGGTGCTTCTATGTTGGGTGCATATATGTTTAGAAGGGCAACATCCTCTTGTTGGACTATTTCGTTAAGTATTATATAGAGACCTTCTTTGTCTTTTGTTATGGCCTTTGTTTTGAAGTCTATTTTATCTGATGTAAGTATTGCTGCCCTAGCTTTTTAAAAAATGTTTGGTTAGAATATTTTTTATCCCTTCACTTTCAGCCTCTGTAGATCTTTTGTTCTGAGGTGGGTCTCTTGTAGACAGTTTATATGTAGGTCATGTTTTCTTATCCGTTCAACTGTACCTTATGTCTTTTTATTGGGGCATTTAGCCCATTTACATTTTTTAAAAAGTTTTACTTATTTAGTTTTAGTGAGAAGGGAAGGAAAGAAGAAAGAGGGAGAAAAACATCAATGTGTGGTTGCCTCTCATGTGTCTCCTGTTGCGGATTTGGCCCACAACCCAAGCATGTGCCCTGACTGGGAATTGAACCAGCAACTCTTTGGTTCACAGGCCCTCACTCAATCCACTAAGCTATACAAGCCAAGGCTTACATTTAAGGTTATTATTGATAGGTGTTTATTCATTGCCATGTTTCCCTTTGTACCTGTGTTCATCTCTCTCTCTCTTCATTTTCTTAAAACAGTCTCTTTTCATCTCTTGCATTGCTGGTTTGCTGGAGATGGACTCTTTTAGCCTATTTTGTGTCTGTGTGTGTGTGGCAGGGAAGCTCCACTCCTTATTTCACTTACCATTTTAAATAAGAGCTTTGCTGGGTAGATTATTCTTGGTTGCAGGCCTTTGATTTTCATTACTTGGAATATTTTGTGCCATTGGCTTTTGGCTTGTAGTGCTTCTGTTGAGAAGTCAGCTGACAGCCTTATCAGAGCTCCTTTATGTGTTACTAGCTCTTTCTCCCTTGCTGCCTTTAAGATTCTCTCTTTGTCTCTAAATTTTGCCATTTTAATTATGATATGTCTTGGAGTGGGCCTCTTTGGGTTCCTCTTGATGGGACCTTCTGTGCTTTCTGGACTTCCATGACTTTTTCCCTCACCAAATTAAGGGATTTTTTTTTGTCATTACTTTTTCAGACAGGTTTTCTGTCCCTTGCTCCTTTTCTTCTCCTTCTGGTATCCCTGTGATTCAAATACTGTTATAATTCATGTTGTTCTCAGGCTCCCTTAAACTATCTTTGTTTTTTTTGAGTCTTTTTTTGTTTTGTTTTGTTGCTCTGACTGGGTGTTTTTTTCTACCTTGTCTTCCAACTCACTGATTTGATCCTCTGCTTCATCAAGTCTGCTTTTTATTCTTTCTAGTGTATTGTTCATTTGAGATATTGTATTCTTTTTCTCATGGCTGTTATTCATAGTTTCTGTGGGCTTTTTCATGCTCATGTAGTTTCCACTAAGTTCCTTGTAGCTCCCATTGAGTTCCTTGTAGTTCTCACTGAGTTCCTTGAGCATCCTTATAACCATTATTTTGAATTCTATGTCTGATAATTTGATTGTCTCAATTTCATTTAGCACTATTTCTGGAGATTCCGCCTTCCTTTCAATTGGGTATCATTTCGTTGTCTCTCCATTTTAGATGACTCTTTTTGTTTGTTTCCACTTATTGGGTTGATCCGCTTTGACTCCCTGAGTCATGGGGTGGCTTTCTATGCTGGGAGACCTGTGGGACTCAGTGGTGCAATCTCCTTGATCTCCTGAGCTCGATACTCTTGGAATGCCCTCTATGCTGTTTATGTGGGTTCTCTTGTTATAGTTGGGTTTTGGTTGTTGTTGGGTCATTATTTTGTGGCTTCTTCTTTTCGGATGGCTCACTGAGAGTCACGATGCCTTGTATGCTATTATACAGGTGCTGCCAGAACAAAACATAACAACCAGGAAACAAAACTCACACCTCCAAAAATACCCCCTAACTACAACCACACTATCAACAATGAATGAGTCAGTACTAATAAAGGTGGAAAGAGATGAAGACTCTTATAAGAAAGGAAGAACAAATATGAGATGACAAATAGAAAGAAAAATGATTTTCAGATGGTAGAGGGAGAAGAAATTATAAGAATAGGAAATAGAAAAAATTGTGAAGAAAGAAAGAAAAGAAAATTTACAGTATAAATCAAAAAATGGAGGGAAGAAGGCAAATGGAGTAAGAGAAGAAAAGAGTATAATATGAGGTTTAAAAATAAAAAGATAATGAAAAAATAAGAAGAAAATTGAAGGAAAACAACCACCACAGCAATATCAAATGGCCAAAGATTAATAAAGGTGAAAAGAGAATATGAAGGAAAAAAGAAAGAAAAAAGATTATGACATATATAAATGAAAGAAAAGTGATTTTGAGAAGATAGTGGGAGAAGAAATATAAGAGTAAGGAATAAGAACCAGGCTAAGAGAGGGGAAAAAAAGAAAATTTAAGACAAAAGGAAAGGGCAGGAGGAAGGCAAAATGGAGTAGGGGAAGGGAACAGTAAAATTTGAGATTTGAAATACAAAAATAGTAAACATCTAGGAAAAGAAATTTAAGAAACCATTAACAACCACCATGTCAATAACAAAGGAACAAAGATTAATAAAGGTGGAAAGAGAGAATAAAGATATAAGAAAGGGAAAAAGTGTGAGATGACTAGTGGCAAGAAAAATGGTTTTGAGTCCTGGCTGGTGTGGCTCAGTGGATTGAGTGCCGGCCTGCAAAACAAAAGGTCACTGGTTCAATTCCTGGTCAGGGCACATGCCGGGGTTATGGGCCAGATCCCCCGTTGGGGGTGTGTGAGAGGCAGCTGGTCGATGTTTCTCTCACACATCGATATTTCTCCCCCTCTCTGTCTTCCTCCCTTCCATTCTCTCTAAAAGTAAATAAATAAAATCTTCAAAAAAAAAAGAAGAAAAAAATGGTTTTGAGAGGCTAGAAGGAGAAGAAATAGTAATAGTGTGGAATAGAAATAAGGCATACAAAGGAAAAAATAGAATTTAAAAGAAAGATGAGAAAGTAAATTAGAATAAGAGAAAGGATGAGTAAAATATGAAATCTGAAATAAAACTAAAGTACAAAAATAGTGAAATAATAGGACAAACTTGAAGAGAAAGAAAAGTGTTAACAAGCCATGTCAGAGAAAAAAAAAAAAGACAAATAATGAAGAAGACCATGGTGGAATTTGTCTCAGCAGAGTCTAGTATTTGCCACTGTCTTCTCTTTCTGGATCTACCCCTGGTGATGTCAGATGGTGTCCTAGCCATCTGGTGCCATGGTGTCCTGCCTGGCCCTAGGCAGCTTGTTCAAGACTACAAATGATCCACAGTCTGTGGCTGTCTCCTTAAGGCCTGGCTGGTCTTCCTTGTTCTGTCCTGCTGGCTTTCCATCAGCATAAGGCCCATCAGTGGTTCATCTAAAGTCTGAGAGCACTACAATTACTACTTCCACCTGTATCCAAGGGGACTTCTGGTGCAAGTGGGAGAGTGGAATCCCTGGGTCACCCACAGGAGGCACTCTTCAATATTCTGGGAATATGCTGGGAATATGGTTTCCTCACCACCACTCCCCACATGTCTTGGTCTGTCCCAGATAATTTCCAATGATGTTTAGTTTCTGATGAATTAGCTGTCTGTTTCCTGGGAGGGGCCAATCTATATAGAAGGAGCAGCTCTTTCCTGCTTGGTGCTGATGGCAGCTCTGTATAAGAGCTGAGACTGGGCAGGGCCCTGAACACCTCTTGCTGTGCCAGGGCCCAATGAACCAGCGTAGCTCTTAGTACGTGATAGAAGTTCAGAAAGGGCCCTGTCAGAGCTTCTTTCCCTTGTGGATATGTGCTGAGCAGCGGGCTCCTGAACCTAGCCTCACTGATCGGCAGAGACTGCAATCTCACAGGTAGGTGTTGGGCATGCCTGCCTGTGAGTGGACCTGCCTGGCTTCAATGAACCTCAGGTGCTCAGCTCTTGGCTGTCCAGTCCCCATTGTGCCTCTCTCATAGGAGACTCAGACCCAAACACTCCACTCTGCAGCCCCCTGCTTGCCAACTGTACTGGGTCAGGTCCCACAGTCCCTTTGACATGCCACTTTCTGTTCTTCCTATGCAGCTGGACTCAGTGGGAGCACACTGCCTTTTCACTGTGGTTTCTTTGTTGGCAGAGCCCCTCTGTGTGTGAGCGTGGGATCCCTGCCTTGTCATGCCTCAGCTCCCCCTTTAAAAAAGTCTCTCTGTGGCACCCACACTGATGCCCTTAGCCATGGGTTGGCTCTCTGTGCATTGCCCAAAAGCAGAAAGTCTCTCTTGGTCAGGGCTGTCCACAGTTTTAGGAGATAGAGTTTCTCTCTGGAACTCTCCCGTTGGTGCTGCAGTTATGGATGTGCAGTTTGCTGTGTGTGTGCAGCCTAAGTCTCCCAGCCTTTGTGTATCCTTCAAGTCTCTCCTGATTAGGGTTAGGGGGTTTTTCCAATGTGGGATCAAGGCCCCCACTCCAGGATGGGAGGGAGCCATCACAGTGTGTTTTCTCTGTGATCTCTACTCTGCTGCAGGGGCCTCACACAGAGCATTTCCCCCTCAACTTACAAAATCTCTTACTGGAAGATGCAAATCATCTTCTGTACTCTTTGGCTTCAAAAATTCATATTAGCTGAGATTATGTTGATTGTTCAGGTCGCTTTTCAGAAGATCAGCCAAAAACCCATGCTGGAGGCACAAGCAAGTAGGCTCAGCTTCTACCTACTGGGCCTCCGTATTCTATACGGTCATGTTAATAGATGGCAATGGATGTGTGCCTGAAGAAGCAGTAGGGCATGGCAGGGCTGGTGTGTTCTGTCTTTACCATTATACTGTAATTTCCTCAGAAAACTGAGGGAATATTCTTCTTGTATTCAAGAACTATTTGATTGAGCAAAGAATTCATGTCAAGGATGAATGAAGTTCTGATGCATATTTCTGTGGTTTCCATGTTTACTTCCTTTTTATTGAAAATGAAAATATCAACCAACATTTACATTTGAACTATCCTCAGAGAGCTGGTTGTTAACCAGTTACTGGGGTACCCCCTAGCTGTTGGCCTCACAGTATTTGCTTTCTTTCTACTGTCACCATCTGTGGTAATAAGGGAAGAAATGCCTGACACTTTTCTCCATAGCAGTTTGGTTTCTTAGGAAACATACTTTAACCTGAGTAGTAGACATACTGTCTGTCTCTGTGTGTGTGTGTGTATGTATGTTTGTATGTATGTATGTATGTATGTATGTATGTATCTATCTATCTATCTATCTATCTATCTATCTATCTATCTAACGTAGGCATGGTTGTAGACACTGGAGACTCAGAGAGAATAAACAGTCATGTTACTGCCCATGTGGGCCTTTCATTCCAGGGGGAGAGACATTGAGTAATAGCTCATTTAGGATAGAGAATAATGGCTGGCACTTATTGACTACTTACCATGTGCTACGGACTAGTGAAAAAACTTTATACACTTATTTGATCCTCAGAACAACACTGCCTATTATTGGCTCTGTTTTCAGCTGAGGAAACTGAGACCCAGAGGTGGCATTGCCCATTTAGCAAACAAAAAAAATTCAGAATTCCTAGTGAAATTTGACTTGCAGATGAACAACAAATGATTTTTTTAGTATAAATATATCCCATGCAATGTTTGGGATATACTTACGCTAGAAAATCATTTATTGTTCATCTGCAATTAAGATTTAACTGGGCATCCTGTATTTTATCTAGCAAGCCTAGTTAAATAACTTGCCCAAAGTCTCCTAGCTAGTAAGAGACAAGGTGGGCATTTGTACACAGATTGTCTGGTTCTAGAGCCCATCTTTTGCCTACAACATCACACTATGCTGACCCTCTGGAGCAGCTCCATTTAAGGGAGATTTAGAAAATAACTCCACATATAGCAAAGGAAATCTTTTTCAGGAGACACTGCACTGGTAGCTTGAATCATGAGAGAGTGCCCACCTGGGGGCAAACTTTCTGGACTTGAAACCTCAATCACCTACAGAGAGGCCAGGCAGGCCATGGAGAAGGCTGGCTGGGTGGGTGGTGAGCTGATTATCATGTCAGGGGACATGTTCTCAGCATTCCCAGTTCTTTGTGTTTTCCAAGAGAAGTTGGAAATCTGAGTTTTTGTGAGGAATACCATCTTTTAAATGCTGGTAGCTAATGAAAAATGTCACACCTAGCCTATCCAAATGTGTGCAGGCTGCCAGCTTGTGGTCTCTGCAAGGTAGGAGCCTGAGCTGGGCTGCTGGCCGTGGTGCTGACTCTGCTTCCTGGCCTGCCCTCACTAACCCTCCCAACATTCCACATCCAGGCAGTCATGGAAACCCACCTGGAGCAGCGTCTGTACCAGCCCCAAAAGCTACTACAGGACCTGAGGGAAGCAGACGCCCAGCAGTTCCGCACCGCCATGAAGTTCCTTTGGGAAGACAAGAGGGACCACATGGTGAAGAGCTCTTGCATCCATGGAGTAGGGGAGGTCCAGGACCAGCTGGCATTTGTTGAGCTGAAATGAACTGAGGCTGATTTAGGCATTGACCTTTCTATTTATCTCCTTGACTTCTTCTCCCTCCCCAATCCTCCTCGAGCTTTGGACCTAGAATTTTCTCCAAAGTTCAAAGGAAGAACCTTATGATTCACACTTTTATGGCTACTAAGAAATGAGGGGCACTGAGGACCTCCAATAGTTTGGCTTAATAAACATCCATGAATGATTACTATGCACCTGGGCAGTGGGTACAGAGATAAAAGACTGTCCCTGACCTCAAAGAGTTTACAGTCTGGAGGGGAAACAAAAAAGCAGAAACAAATCATTTCCACAAAACAAAGTTGGTGATGTAAGAGAAATCAAGGCCTCAGACCCAGGAAATCCATTTGACTTAGAAATGGGAGGTTTTGAGTTTCCTTTTTTTCAGAAACACATTTGTGTGAAGCAGTGTTTCCTGATAGGAGGTGGATCATTTAAACATTCTAATAATCATAGATATACTTTAATATTTTAAAATAGAATGGACACATCAAACCTGTGAGTTTGGTAGTAGAAATGTAGTTTCTTTTGAAATGAATTTAACTAAAAAAAAAGTTAGTTCAAAAAATATGAAGTAAATAGTAACAAACGAAGTGCCAGATAATGGTAAAAATGGGGGTGGTGGTCTGTGAAAATGATATTGATTAATGTTTATTAAAGGTTTACTATGTGTCAGGTATTATTCTAAGGGAATGGCCAGGAAACTATTTCTATGAAGGGCCACATAGTAAATATTTTAGTCTTTGCAGGCCATACAATTTCTGTCACAAGTACTCAGCTCTGCCATTGTAGCAGGAAAGCAGCCTTAGAAGGTAGGTAAGTGAAGGGGTGTAGACATCTTCCAATAACACTTTATTCACAAAAACAGGTCGTGTGCCAGATTGGGCTTGTGGGCCATAGTTTTGCCAACGGTGCTGTAAGGATGTAACATGCATGGATCCACTGAATTCTCTTAGGGCTTTCTGAAATAAGGATAATAAGAATCTTACCACTTTGACATTCAGATGAGGAAATGGGCTTGGAGAGGTTGGGAAGTGAGCTCAGATTACACACCTTGAAGGGGCAAGTCTGAGGTTGGACCCTGGCCTCCTGATTCCAGCTTGAGCCCTGCTGGCATCTGGTAAACCCCAAGGGCCTCTTCTCAGAATAACGTGTTAAAATCCATAAAATAAAATACAAATGATTGTGAAGGAAGCCAATTCCATTGAAAGACATAAATATGTTTAAAAATTGGAGTATGATAATTTATGAGCTTCTTTAACACATTCAATAACAAGATTTAGCAGCAGGTCTAATAGCTCCTCTGCAATTTTGAGGGAGTGTTGAGTATAAATGAGATTTCAGTACAGCAGCAACAACTGTGACATGCTATAAAAATGCCTGTGGTTCCTACTGATGACAAATCAAAGGTCCTGCTACCACCTTGGTGACTTGTTGCCTAAGTCTATCCCTGAATGAAATGTTGGATGTCAGTTCTAGGTCAGTGAAAATGAGGGTGCAGTTTTCCCTGAAGTGTTAACAAATGTCCTAAATTCTATCCACAAACCCCTGCTTAAGATCCCCTAACTTGCACTTACTAACCACACAGTTTTGCTCCTGTGGTAAGAGACTGAAGGTAGTTGAGAACTGTGGGCTTGAACTCAGATTCCATCTCCGTGTAAGTTAGGGCAGGTTGCATATTCCCTCCTGTTTTTTTTTTTTTAACATTTTTAAAATTTATTTTTAGAGAGAGGGGAAGGGAGGGAGAAAGTGAGGGAAACATTGATTGGTAGCTTCTTGCACACACCCAACTCGGGACCTGGCCTGCAACTCAGACATGGGCCCTGACTGAGAATCGAACTGGCATCCTTTTGCTTTGTAGGATGATGCCCAACTCACAGAGCCGCACCAGTCAGGGCTCATTCAAGTCTTATGTAAATCTAAGAGGTAGGCACTAATTTTACCTCCATTAAAGAGGAAGAAACTGAGACTTAAAAGAGATAAGTAATTTGAGAGTAATTTGCTTCAGGATACACAGATAATAAGTGGAGGGCATGAGATTCAAATCAAAGAATGTCTGATCCTTAGACCTATAGGCTTAAACTATGGGACTGTGGTGGGAATTTATGAGAAGATGCATGTTTACTCCATGCTTGGCACAGTGCCTGTTGTGAGGCAAATGCTTAGTAAATAGTGACTTTTATTTTTGGAGGGTGTATTGAGTGAAGGACAGAGGACCCAGTCAGATTGTGACTAAACTCTGTCAGCATTACTGGATTCTATGGTTCGCAGGATTCATCCATTCATTCACTTCACTTTATTCTTTCATACATTCACTCATTCAACAGGTTATTTCTCATTGTCTTCTAGGTACCAGGCATTCCACTAGGCTTATGGCTTGGGCCTTAAGGACTCTCCTGGTTCAACCCCACACTAGAATCAGATGCCAGAACTCCACCCCAGACCAGTTAAATCAGCTTCTTTGCAGGTGCTGGGATCACCACCCCAGTGGTGCTGATGTGCAGGCAGAGTTGAGAGCCACCAGCTTGGAGAGAAAGACAGCACCATGAGCATCTCTAACGCATCACAGGGTTTGGTTTGGGATGCTCTGATCTGACTGAAGCAGGAGAATATCAGAGAGGACATCACCAACTGTGTGATGACTGAGCTTGGACTTAAAGGATGAGCTGGGTTTTGCTGGGAGAAGGAAGTGGGGAGTGAATTCCAGATAGAAAAAGGGCCTGAGGTGTGACAGTCATGGTGTATCTCAGAGCAAGGAATGGCACAGTGCAAATAAAGCTGGTGAAAGCCTTGATTTTGTTCTGTAGGCAACGCAAAGTTGTAGAAGGTTTGACGTAGCAGTGTTACAGAGTGGTCCTTAGTTTCCTCACTGCTGCCAAGTGTGGTCCCTATAGGGCTTCCAAATCTGAAGACTGCTCTCAAGACAAACTTAGCTTCTTTTATTCCTTCAGAAACTGGAAGATATTGTCATCGACTTGAGAGAGATTCGGAAACAAGCCTTGCAGAGCCCAGGCGTGAACCGCAGCCTATTTCTCATCACACTGGAGAGGTGCTTCCAGGTGCTGAACTCTCTGGAATGTGTAGAGATCCTGGGCAAGGTGCTGAGAGGGTCCACAGGGAGCTTCCTGCAGCCTGATATCACAGATAGGCTTCCCCAGGACCTGCATGAAGACGCCTTCAAGAACCTGTGAGTGCTCCTCCCAGCCTTCTTCACTCCACCCACTACCCCTCATAAGCTGTTGTGAGAATTCAAGGAGGTAGTACATGACAGATGGGAGAAGGCAGGTGGGGACAGGTTAGTATGTGAGGTCTGGAACAGAAGCCTAAAATCTGTGTTTAGGGATGGTTTTATTAAAACAGTGTCTCCCAAGTTTCAGTCATTCTGGTCCCATGCTCACAATTTTTGCCATATCTGTACACACCCGTATTATTATTTATTCCTTATTTTCTTTATAGTGACTTAGTCTTTTTACTTCATATTTAGTTAAAAAGCAAATTTGATATTACTACTGTAAATGGGAAATCAGTATTATTTGTCTTGAGTAAAACTAATCATAAAATAAATACATTAATAAAATAAAAAGAAAAGCAGTGCCACTAAATCCTAGCTAGATGTGTTGGTTTTCCAAGGCTCTGAGCCTGGGGTCTTCTCTCCTGGTTGAAAAGGAGCTGGGTGTTGTTGAAGACTCACTAGCACTGACTGAGACCTTGTCCTTGAGGGGTGGGAGGACTGACAGAGCACTGAAGAGGAAGTGCTTTCTCCTCTGAGATGCCGTGTCGGTCAATGTGTTAGCCTCTCACCCTACGTGGTATTACACTGTGGGGTGGGAGATACCAAATTAGAGCCTTGTGTCCAGGACTTGAAAGCCCATAGGCATTGTGATCACTACTAACTTCTTCCTTTTACTAATTATATCACTTTATGGCCCTAAAAGAGGATTTCTAAATCTAAGAATGACTTATAAGAAGGAAAAAACCAATGATGACAACAACTTGGGAGAAACTGTGTATATGTGTGTGCGCACACACATACACATATGGTCTGTCCAGAAGGAATCCAGCCATGTAATATTAAAAATAGAGTAATTTATTGAGGAAGGTACAAGATACAAGGAACACTGTACATAAGACAATGATGCTTCAGTCCCCTTCAAAGTAGGCACCTTGGGATCTCACACAGTTCTTCCAGTCACCATCAGTTGCCCCATCTTATTTTACTGAATCTCATTGATGGTCTGAAATCTCCTTTACAAAGGTGATTTTGGTTTGGGGAAAAGTCTGAAGTCACAGGGTGCCAAATCTGGGCTGTAGGAGGGCTGAGTCACCTGGGTGATTTTATGTTTTGCCAAAAAACTCTGCATAAGACATGATGCATGAGTGTGTGTGTTGTCATGATGAAGCTGCCAATCACCAGTGGCCCATAGCTGCAGTCTTTTTGAATCACCTGAATAGTTTCTGCATAGGAATGTTCAAGCTTAATGCAAAATTTAATCAGTAGGTCAGACTACTGGGGAATATCAGAGCCAGCATTTTTGCAAATGGGTAGGCTTTCCCATGAAGGATGTTTACCATTTCCCCAGAACTATGTCTATGTCCTGTCATTTTCACCTACTCAGCTATGGAAAAACACAACAGCAACAACAAGCAAAAATAAGTAAATGAAAAGAAAAATGCAGAAATAAGATGTTAAGATGGGCTTAAGGGAAGTTGGCCTGTTTATGTAGGAAATGACTGGGAGAGTGAAAAGGATGAGGTTTAAGCTTAGAAAAGGCTTATGAATTGGTCATTTGGTTAATTGATTTTCATGGTGGTGGGTGGGGGTGAAGGAAGATTTCCAAGATAAGGAGACTCAGCTATTTTGCAGTATAAGCCAGAATGGTGATCAGTGCCAAATACAATGAGAGGTTGACTCATATTTGGACCAAATGGGACCACTGGATATGGCAACAAGGGGGTCACTAACAACTTGGATCACAAGGAGTGTGTGGTGGTAAGGAAGCCAGATTTCAGTGGCTTAAAAGTGATCTAGATACTTCACACCCAGCAGGATGTCTACAAACAAAACATCAGACAGGAACAAGTGTTGGTGAAGATGTGGATAAATCAGAACCTTCACACACTGTTGGTGAGAATGTGAATTGGTGCAGCTACTTTGGAAAACAGTCTGGCAGTTTCTCAAAAGGCTAAATGTAGAGTTGTCACTTAACCCAGGAAGCTCACTCCTTTGTAAGTGTCCAAGAGAGATGAAAACATATGTCCACATAAAAACTTCTACATAAATGTTTACAGCAGTGTTATTTATAATGGACAAAAGGTGGAAACCACTTACATGTCCTTCAACTGATGAATGGATAAACAAAATGTGATCTATCCACACAGTGGAATATAATTTGGCTATGAAAAGGAATGAGTAACAACTGATGCTATAACATGCATGAACTTTGAAAACATTATGTTAAATAAAAGGAATCAGTCACAAAGATGACATATTGCCTGATTCTATTCCTCACAACTGTCCAGAAGAGGCAAATCTGTAGAGACAGAAAGTAGATGAGTGGTTTGTAGAATGGGGGGTGACTAGAGGTTGAGGGGTGATAGCTAACAGGCACAGGATTCCTTTTTGAGGTGCTTAAATGTTCTAAAATTGATTGTGGTGATGGTTGTACAACTTTACGGATAGACTGAAAACCACTGAAGTGTACAGTTTAAATAGGAAAATTATATGGTATGTGAATTATAATCTCAATCAAGCTGTTACAAAAAAGAAGTGACCCTGAGGTGAGGAAGTGGAGACTAGTCTCCACTTGGGAATACATTCCACTTGGGAATGTATTTAACTGAGGGGCCAAGAAGCAATGGAAAAAGAGCCCCATATAGCAAGGGAATGAGGAGGGCTTCTACTAACACAAGAGAGACTCCACCTGTCTGTTCCTTACTTGCCCCCCCCATGTTTGTGTCCTTCAGATCTGCGGTGTTCAAAGACCTCTACGACCAAACCTCGGCCCATTCCCAGCAAGCTCTCTACTCTTGGATGGCTGGTGTTTTGCAGACACCCTCCAACGCCACTGGTGAGCCTGTGTTTTGATGTGGCATCGCTTTTTAGGGGGTATCCTTAAAAGAAGAGGTGCTTCATCTTCGAAGACAGATTTGATTTCAGTGTTACTTACAATTTTTACCTGCCCCTCCCCCAACTTCCAGAAACAATGTGGTGTATGGACTTGTGGAATGAAACACAGGCCCTTTTCATGTGTGGAAGCCTGAACTAAGGATGTGTCGTACCTCAGAGTTGGCAGTGTGGCCTGGTTTCTTAGAGGGATACAAACAGTGATGGCATCCGAGATATGAGGAGAACCTTTAGAATAAGGGTACAGGTTCAAAATCTGTATTAAAACATCTGTATTAAAGTGGCATAAGATAATTTTTAAAACAAAATCTAGGAAATAAAATGCAGAAATTTAGCACTAATCTTCTTGGCAACCAAAACAGAAATAGATCAGGATTCATTTATTTGAGAGATGTTTATTAAAAATCTGCTATGTCCCTCTAGATGGGGACATAGAGTCAAATTCATAGAGACAGAAAGTAGAATGTTGGTTGTGAAGACTGGCAGGAGGTGGTGGGGAGTTAATGTTTAAGGAGTAGTGTTTCAGTTTTGCAAGATGAGGAAAGTTCTGGAGATAGATGGTGGTGACTGTTGCACAACAATGTGAATGTACTTACTACTACTGAACTGTACACTGAAAATGGTTAAGATGGTAAATTTGTTAGGTACTTTATCACAACCAAAAAAAAAAAAAAAGAGAGAGAGAAAGAGAAATATAGAAAAAAGAATGGCTCTGTAGGTTAGTAATACAAACAATTTTTAAGGTAAGTTTTAGCTTGTTGAATGCCCAATGTCAGTAATGTAAACAGAATAAACTTTTAAAACAGTTTTTAAAAGCCTACTATCAGCCAGCCCCTGGGGATACAGAGGAGCATAACACAGTGTTTGTTCTTGTGGAGCTACTGTTTTATTGTAGGGGGGTGGGTGGAGAAAATTTCCAAACAAATAAATTACAGTGGGAGAGAGGGAGAATGAGAGAGAGAGAGAGAGAGAGAGAGAGAGAGAGAGAGAGAGAGAGAGAGAGAGAGAGAGAATGAATAGGGCTGGGCAGAAAGACATTTCATATGTAATAATTAAAAAGAACAACCCATTGTGGTCCTCACTGGTTTTCACGTCCCCAATTCCCTAGCCTCCTGGGACTTCCATTCTAATCACCAAGTCAAGTGTCCAGAGTCCCCACCTGGGGGGTCCTATCATGTTTACCTGTGCTCACCCCAGAGCTCTGACTCCTGGGTAGGGGGTCACCCTGTTCTTGTGACACAGCGGCTGCATCAGCGACTTCCTCTTTGCCCATGGGTTCCAGTACCAGCTCCTGTTGACTGATTTACTGCACTCTGTAAATGCTCCCCTGCTTCTTTCTTTTACCCCAAGATGCCAACAATGCAATGTTTTTGTGTCTACAAGTGTTTTATTGAAGGATTGGGGCAGTGGTGGCTAATTCTAGCTCAGGGAAACAAAGTTGTATCTGGACATAACAGCTCTTTTAAATTAAAAAAAATCAATTACAGTTGACATTAAATATTGTATTAGCCCTGACTAGTGTGGCTCAGTTGGTTGGGTGTCATCACACAAAACAAAAGGTTGCTATTCAATTCCTGGTCAGGGTACATGCCTGGGTTGCAGGTTCAGTCCCCAGGCAGGACCTGTATGAGAGACAACCAATTGATGTTTCTCTTTCGCATAGATGTTTCTCTACCTTTCTTTCTCTTTCCCATTCTCTCTTTCTAAAATTATATATATAAAATCTCTTTTAGAAATATTATATTAGCTTCAGGTGTACAACAATAGTGATTAGACATTTATATAACTTATGAAGTGATCCCTCCTGATAAGTCTAGTACCCACCTGGCACCATACGTGGTTATTACAATATTAGTGACTACATTCCCTATGCTGTACTTTATAGTACAGAACTTCCCTGTGACTATTTTGTAACAACCGATTTGAATTTCTTACTCCTTTCACCTTTTTTACTCCCCACCCCCAACCCCATCCCATCTGGCAACCATCAGTTTGTTCTGTGACTATGGGGTTGTTTCTCTTTTGTTTATTTTGTTCTTTAGACTCCACATGTAAGAGAAATCATATGGCATTTGTCTTTCTCTATCTAATTTATTTCACTTAAGATTATGACCTCTAGATCCACGCATGTTACCACAAAAGGCAAGATTTTATTCTTTATTATGGCTGGGAATACTCCATTGTATATACGTACGACTTCTTCTTTGTCCATTAATCTATTGATAGACACTTAGCCTGCTTTCATATGTTGGCTATTGTAAATAATGCTGGGGTACAGATATCTTTTTGAATGCTTTCATATCCTTCAAATAAATTCCCAGAAGAGGGATTGCTGGATCATATGGTAGTTCTATTTTTAGTGTTTTGAGGACCCTCCATACTGTTTTCCACAGTGGCTGCACCAATTTGCAGTCCCAGCAGTAGTGCATGAGGGTTGCCTTCTCTACATATGATGGTTCTTCAAGTCCCATTGACATCCCACTAATGGGGAGTTTAAAATGCTCGAACAGAGGGACAGGGAGAGAGTCCTCTGGGAATCCAGAGGAGAGAGAAGTTACTGCTGGCTGGAGAGACAGAGAGGCTTTAAGGAGAAGGAAATGTTTGAGCTCAGTCTTGAAGGTAGGGTTTGGGAGAAGGGTTAGTTAGGTGAAAGGTATTCTAGGTCACAAGAAGGGCCAGAGTGAGCAAAGGTTTGGCAAACGTTTGGGGTGTGCACAAGGAAGGACCAGTGGTTCTGTTTGGCTCAAGTATAGTAACACAGTGATAATCAGCAAGGATGGTCATGATTGTTACTGTAGTAATAAAAGAGAGTCAAGTATATATTTGAAATTGCCAGATTATTTAGTAACTAAGTTAGCTAAAAATAAAACTGTATTTTGTGGTCTTAAATCTTAACAAGTAAGCTGCATTTCTAACAAGTGTTCGGGTGGCAGGCACCGTGCTTCCTGATGTGTGGCGCAGTGTCTCGTGGGTAGGAGGCTGTCTGTGAGTGACCATTGAATGAACTGATGAATTAAGGAATACAGCAAGGAGGTCCTAATAACAAAGATGCTTTTGACCGCCACATTCTAGTGCAGCGGCTGTTATTTATTTGTTTACTAATTTACCCATTTATTTATTTTCTTGCAGGTGACTCTGTTTCATGGGTCAGTGCAGAAAACTTATGGATCTTGGGCAGATATATGGTTCACCTATCACTTGAAGAAATTATGAAAATTAGTCCTGTAGAAGTAAGTTGGAAAAGTACGCTCAGTGCCCCCCTTACTAATACAGTACGTCTAGGATAAGGTATACTTTAAGCCTCTCATGTTCAGCCAGCCAGGTGAGGTGCCCTGGAAATCAGACACCTACTTCAACCCAATATATCTGGGTATCTAAAGAAAACTCTGGAATAAGGCCTCAAGTGGTCAGTCACTGGATTATGTTCTAGCGTGGGAGAACTAAGAAAAGAAAAAGAATTGTGAACAATTGAGATAGCTCTGATGTGAACAAACATGATAGAAAGAGAATGTTGGCTATGAACCAAAAATCACTTAAGAGTATTTTTATCCTCAAAACAAGGCCAAGGACAATAGCTATTGCGTTTCCAGCCCTGGGAAGCATGACTCCAAATCAAAAGTAACATGGATTAATAGCTAGGTTTATTTATAGCTACTTTTACTGCTACTTTATTGTTACTTTAGCAGGAGTAATGATTGCATTTTAACTCTGTTCTAAGGTTACTTAACTCATGGTCAGCCTGTTTCTCTCCTCCTGATGTTGATCCAGTGACACTAAAATCCCTCGGGTGCCCTGACTCTGGAACGCAGCCTGCGAAGAAAGCTGCCAGCACGGAGGCACTCATGAAGAGCGTGGGGCTCGCCTCCAGTTTTTCTCCTGCGTACCCTGGCTGTCTCTTGGCCAGTGAGAGAAGTCTGTGCCTCCAATGACAGCCTTGTTCATAGGCCAGCTGACCCACAATGCCTGGTTACTTTGAAATCAGAGGCAGCACTAGGTTCCTCTTTTTTACCTAGGAGGCTGGGAATATGTCCAATGTCTCTCCATTTTATAACAAAGTTATAACAGAGTCATAAAATGGATTAAACCTCCATTTTACCCTGCCAGTGCTGGATGAATTTCAGGAAGTAGATAGAGGTTAAATTCTGGGGAAGCTAGGCATTAGGACACAATTTCTAAGATTGAGAGTCCATTTGCAACTTCCCTCCTTTGTCTAAAAGTGTGGAAAAGGTAGATGAAATTAGAATGCCAACATTAAGGGGCATCTTTATATGGACAAGAACAATCTATCAGGGAGAGCAACCTTCTGTCTGAGTCTTTTAAGCACAGAATAACAGTGTGTCAAAATATAGGGGATGTCAATGTGACACCCTTGGACACAGGCAAAAAATGAACAAGAATAGAAAGATATGAATACACTACTCAGATTCTTTTTATTCTTATTTGCTTTTTAATCTTACAAAGAGAACATGTATTTTTTTATTGCCTGAGGGCCATTTTTAAACTCATCTATCAAAAAATCTCTGACTCCCCAAAGCAGGAAATGTGTGGACCACATTCTCTAACCTCACTACAACAAATCTAGAAGTAAATGTGCAAATATTAGCTTTTAAAAAAGTTCAGCTTCTTAGATATTAAAAAATAATATTTTCTTAAATAATGGTTGGGTTGAAGAAGAAACCACAACAGCAGTGACAGACATTTAAGAAATTCTGACAACAAGAAGTAGGCGTATCCGAGTGTCTGGGGTGGGCACAGCACGCGCACCATAGTGGTGTGACCCAGGGCCACATCCGTCCTCCTCACTGATCTTCCTGTCCTTGTCCACTAGATGGGGCTGTTTATCAGCTATGACAATGCCACCAAGCAGTTGGACACAGTCTATGACATCACGCCTGAGCTAGCCCAGGCATTTCTGGAGAGGATCGGCTCCTCCAACTTTGACATGAGGAATACCTCTACCATCCACAGGCAAGGGGCCAGGGCTCTGGGCCTTCAGGGCTGTTTCCCAGGAAGGGATCTAAGCATCAGGCTCCCCCGAGCAGCAAAGGGTCCCTGGACAGAAGAGGGGTGATGAGCCCGTGAAGAGTCTCTATGCATGTAGGGCAGGTGTTTCCCCAAAGAGACCCCCTAAAGAGCTCCTGAAGGGGAGAAGGGGACAGATGCTCTCTGAGCGCCTCCTGCATGCCAGGCATTTTGTGAACTTTATTAAGTGCTAAGGTTCGAATACTCTGTATTCTGTCCATCCCAAGGTAAATGTGTGATTCCAATAAGGTTGGGCCTGGTATTGGAAATAGCTCCTGGGTTTTCTATTTGTGAACCACTTGTTACCTAGACTCTCAGATGGGTTATCTAGCCCCCTAACCCCGCCCAGATGAAATAACCTCTAGAATTTACTGACTGGAACATGATCCCCTAGGAGCCATTTCCAGCAGGGGAGGGCCAGGAACTGTGACCCTGAAAGGGTTTGAATGTCAGGGGATGGGGCGTGAAGTGGGGGCAGGTGGGGAGCACTGTTCAGTCACCTTCTCTCCATCTCCCAGGGCCTTACTGTCACAGTGATATTACTTGATATTACTGATATTACTTACTCTGACTAGTACCTTAAATTTTTCAAACTCACAGTAGAGAATGTTCTCATACAAAACTGTTACCCCTTGTTCTCCTATCCCTAGTAATTTTCACCTATTAGCATGGGTCCCATATTTCTGTGGTTACACACACAAAATTGCTTAGTGGTTAAGAACATGGGACCTGGAATCAGACTTTTTGGGTTGGATCCTGGCTCTGCAGCCTGTGAGTTGTGTGATTTTGGCCATGTTAGTGCTTCTGTCTGTGAAATGGGGGATAATAATCCTCCTACCTCATTAAGGCCCTTGTAAGGATTACACACACCTGACACACAGTTCAATGCTCAAGATATATTATTCTTAATATGGTTATTAATATTCAGTCTTCGCCTCCCCTGAGTCATCTTCTCATTAGACACAATTTCAGATCCTTTCTCTGACCTGGTTGCTCTCCCATGGACATGTCTGAGCAGGTCAGAGTCTTTCTGAGAGGGTGGAGACAGGTTGAGCACAGTCAGCTAGGTGGTCTCGCCATGTGAAGTCGAGTAGATATCATACTAATGCTAAGAGCATCCATTAATGAATGTGTGCTTGGTGTCTGCCAGGAAGCATGTTAACCATTTGGTATGTTGATTCTCATTTAACTTTCACAGTACTCATTTCTATATTCATCAAATTTATTATGATGTGCTCTGATGAACAAAGCAAACCTCCCCTTTACTAAAGGCTCAGAGAGGCTGGCCCACCCTGTACAGTAGGCAGGAGTGTGCACTGCACAACTGTGCACAGCAACCTAGCAGAGAAGTTAAGTGACTTGCTGGAGATTCCGTAGAGCTGGGCTTCAAACTCCCATTGGCCTGAAGCTCTGCTCTTAACCACTGCGTATAATGCTCCCAGGTGGACCAGGGTTCAGATCCCACTTCTGCCCTATACTGTCCTGTCTCCTGTCTTTTTCTTTCTTTTTGAAGCCATTATCATCTGGTTGTATAGGTTGTACAGCATCCTGGAAATGAATCTCTGCCCAGAGACTGCCTTGGTAAACAAACACCTTGTATCGAGGTGGGAGATGGGGAGTTTTCTGTGCCTAAGCCCGCACCATGCTTTTCTCATGTCCCTCACTGCCCCAGGAGGACAGGTGACATACTTGAATGGCTCTAGATTTAAGTCCCAGCTCCACTACCTGTCTTCAGCAAGTCCCTTGCCCAAGTCACTGTACCCTCTGCAAGAATCCCTTGTCTTCTCACACAGGCTCGGGCTGCTGGTCTGTTTCTATAGTGACCTGGAGCTGCTGGACGCCACCATGGCCCAAGTCCTTCTTCACCAGATGATCAAGTGCAGCCAACTGCGGGGCTTTCAGGCTGGTGTTCAGAAGGTGCTGATGGGATATGGCTTGGGCCTTGGCCTCAGTTTTACTAGCCAGAGAAAGGGGGAGAACAGTCTTGCCCAGCCTTTGAGAGAAACATGCAGGGTTAATCAGGATCTAGGTCTACTGAGAGCAGAGGCAACACAAAACAGTGAGACGTTGGGATAGATCAAAATTCTGCCAGAGCAGCCACATCAAACTTAAAGGGGCGTAAAAGTCAGCTAAGGCTTTTAAATGCAGATTCAGAATCAGTAGGTCTAGGTAGGCCCCGAGACTGCACTTCTAACAAGTTCCCTGGTGATGCTGATGCTACTGGTCAAAGGCCACACTTTGAGAAACACTGCCCTAGTCCACTGCTTCATTTATGGATGTTGAAGCTGAGCTCCAGAGAAGGGGGAAAGGCTGAATTGGGAGAACCGGAGCAGGGAGAGCTCTTTCCTTTACTTTACTCTGCTGCCCCCCAGTGGCCATTTCAATACTGCCTGGAACTCAGTACACAACATCTAAAACGAATACATGTATTGTTCATACAAATTCGGGTGTTAAAACATGAACTGTGCTTGTGTTACTTTCTTTTGTGCAGAGGTCATGTTACAAGAGGTAACATGGAAACAATTGGGAAACATGCTTGACCACAGCTAGATGGGCATATCATAATGAAATAATTGTTAGGGTGGTCACAGAAGCATAAAAACTTGCAAGACATCATTTTAAGCAAAAAATATAGAAAAGTGCACTTCTGTTCATATTACAATTATGTAAAAGTATGTACTGTAGTTTATTTATAAAGTACATATTTATAAAGGCATAAGAGGTCTTAGAAGCCTATGTACATCCAATTACTAATCATAGTTATTTGTATGATATAAGATTTTCATGGAGACCTACTTTTTTGTTACCACTGAGAATTACTTTTATATAGATCATATATTATCATCAACCCCCCTGGATATTTTATAAAAGGAAAACAGCTATATGTACAGTGGTAGAGTTCAAGGTCGCAAAAGGAAGAGAGATACTTCGAGAGTGTGGTGGCGTATGGGTGAAGTGGACTAAATTTCCATCTGCCATGCTTTCAGGTTTACTAGTAACAAGTTAATATATAAATAAATTACAAAATCAATTTGCAGGACATTAAGGTCAAAGCTAGCACAGGCGGTGTTCTCAGTGGGGTGACTCATTCTGTGGGCATGGCAGGAATCCCTCTCTCTTTGGCTGCAGTTCCTTGCCCATTGGTGAGGCAGGGTGGGGGAGGGCGTTGTGGGGCCCTTATACCCCAGGATGTCAGAGGGAACTACTGTCCTGCTTGCCATCAACCTCATTCCAGCTTGCTCCTCTGCTAGCTTAAAGCCGACCTCCTGGACATTGCCACGGAGAACCAGACCCTCAATGAGACCTTGGGCTCTTTGTCGGATGCGATTGTGGGCTTGACCCACAGTCAGCTGGAATCCCTCTCCCCTGAAGCTGTGCATGATGCCATTTCTACCCTCAACCAGGTGCCAGGCTGGGCTAAGAGCCAGGTCGTCATCTTGTCTGCCAAATACTTGGCCCATGAGAAGGTTAGTTGGAGCTCTGAACGCTTTTTCAATACCTTAACACCCAAGGGCCAGTCATATGCACACACAGCAGGGGCATGCAATCAGTAAGAAGATAGTGCCAAGGACTACTGGATTCAAATCCTTGTTCTGACATTTACTACCTGGACATTTGCTACCTTGGACAACTGGCTTAACTTCTCTTGCCTCGGTTTCCCTGTTTGTAAGATAATATGGGTAACAATAGCACCTATTCCATAAGGGGGCTGCAAGGATTATGTAGTCAGTACACCAGAGGGGGCTGGATCACCATGTGAGCTAGAGTGTGAGTTCAGTGTGTGTGAGCTCTCCTTGAGTTATTGAGCAAAGTGTGGGGATTCATCCCAAGACTTTGTTTTTCATTGTTGAGGCTGCTAACACATCCCTCATCCTGGGATCAGAGATAATGCTACTTTACTCCAGTCTTGGACTGCACAGAAGGAATTGTCCCCACATAAGGAGGGACAAAGGAGGGAGTTAAGCAAACAGGCTCCAAAGCCAGATGCCCTTGGTTTAATCCCCAGCTCTGTCTCCTGTATGTGGCCTTGGCAATACATGGAAACATGTATCTACCTTATGCCTTAGCTGCTCCTGGGGTGGGAAATGGGTCTTTTTCTTGGGGTATGTGTCTGTTTGTGCTGGGCCCAGTAGAAAAGGCTCCAGAGATCTGAGCTCTAAACATTTTGGGTCCCATACTCTGATCTCTTCACAGTGTATAAATCTTTTGTCTTTTAAACATTTTGGGTCCTACTCTAGTTCACATTCATAGCTACTTCCCAGGAAGCAAACTGGCTCATGAGGATTGGACTGGGAGCAATTCCAATATGACAACAACAAACATTTATTAAGTGCTTACTGTGTGCCAGGTTCTGTTCTAAGTGAGTTAATCATTTTTTAAAATCTTTAAAACCAGTGAAGTTTATTTGATGTTGTTGTTCAAGTACAGTTGTCTCCACTTCCCCTTCCTACTCCCCGCCAACCCGTCCATCCCCACCTCCCACCCTTGCTCCTATTCCCCTTTGGCTTTGTCCATGTGCCCTTCATACATATGCCTTGGTGACCCTTCCCCTTCTTTCCCCCCAAATATGGAATGCTTCATGAATTTGCACGTCGCCCTTATGTAGGGCCCATGCGAATATTTTCTGCACTGTTCCATGTTATGTGTGCTGCCAAAGCGAGCACAGTGAGTTAATCATTTAATCTTCCCAACAAGCCTATGAGGTCAATAGAGTTATAACTGTCACTTTCCAGGCCATTCATGTGAGGCACCAAGTATAAAGGGAATTGCCAAGAACACATAAAAGGGACACAGTTGGGAATGAACCCAGGGCATTGGGCTTCAGAGCCTGCTTGTTAGCTCCCATGCTAACTGCCTCCATCACGGTGCTGTGACCATTGTCCAACCCATTCTCACTTTCTGACTCCAGGCCAAGGCTAGCCCATTCATCTTGTCCCATCTAGCCTTGTGGTGGCTTCAGTTTGAAGGGTTGGCAGCCCTTCTCTGTTTTGACTGGGGCCATCTGGGTGCATTTGATATTAGGGAGCTGAGGGAGACTGTCTTGTTCTCTCCCAGCCTTGAACAAAGTGGTTTGTCTCTTTCCTGGTATCCAATTCTGCCTACAGTAGAGCAAGGTGACTTTTACTAAGAAGCCAAGGGCTTGAAAGTCTTGCCTTCTTTGGGGACAGTAAGAAAGTATTCATTTTACACAGCAAAAATAAGGGAAACCACTCAACTATCTTTTTGTAGAACCAAGGAATGTCCCTGTTTCTATTGAAAACCATGTAGCATCTTCACTCTGAAGGAGGAGGAGAAAACATATAATTTCTGATAGGGTGCCAGCTACAGTCATATTTGTCAAAATATCAGACTCATCCTGAAACATATCTTTATTTCAACTCAAAATTTCTGCCTGGAGATAAATGAGTGTGGGGCTTTTGCTACGTCAGATGCTTGTCATGTGAGGTAATGAGAGCCGTGACTGCCTCAAGGGGCTGTAAGAGGGGTCAGGACTGAGTGAAGTGGGGGCCCCAGGGCCTACCTGAGAGGCAGTTCTTGCCCATTCCATTGTTACCAGTGTGGGCCCATATCACCTGATGTTCAGATTTTTTAAAAAAGAGATTAGAATATGGGTTTTTATGGAAATTCCCCATATTTTTGAATGTTGAAGTCTAGTTCAAATTAAACACAAAACCAGCTGTTTGGCCAGCTGTGGTGCATGGGCCACTGCTTTCGGATATTTGTGCTGTGGCCTCAGACGGCAAAGTACTTCCCCCAGTGGAGCAGTTAGCACTTGTGTCCTATTTTGATATTTAACTCTTTCTCAATAGAAGGAAGGAAGGCCTGAGAGGGCAGCAAGCATCTTACTCACAGGGTTGCCCCTGGTGCCCATCCTGATACCCAGCATGCAATGGGGCTGGTAAGTGCCCAGAAGGTGAAAGGCCACAGCAGAGCCTCACACCCTGCTGGCCTGTCCTCGCCCAGGTGCTGTCTTTCCACAATGTCAGCCAGATGGGTGTGCTGCTGCCTGGGGTCAGCACCCAGGCCTTCTACGGCATGGAGCACAGAGACCTCACGCAGGTCCTAAGAAGCACTGTCTCCTTGCACATATCTGATCTGTCGCCCGCCCAGCAGCAAGGTGTCCTCAGCAAGGTGAGAGGGAGATGTCTGATCTTCAGCCATGTGGCTCACAGAATATGTGGTTTTGTGGTTTTGTGGTTGGGCTGTGACTTTGAGATGTTGACTCAGGGCTGGGGTTAGCCCAGCCTTTGGTGGGGAGTGTTCCGAGCCTGGAGAATGCCTTCTGCCGATGCCTGCCTTGCCTCCTTTCCAGAAAGAGCCCTCAGGGTCATGTTATATTTCTTCTAAGACCTTGGTGCTCTCTCTAGCAAATCAAATTGGGCAGACTTCTTAAATTAGTCTTCTTGATATAATAATATTTTAAAAGTTTTTTTTCCAATCTAAAAATGAATTCTGAACTTGCTGGAGTGCTTCTGAAAGCCTCTTCCATTGTTCAAAGTCATGCCACGTTCCTCTTTCCAATTTTGCAAAGGGTCTTTGGGGCATCCTATTCTCTCAGACTTGCCTTTTCCAAATACAAAGTCTGTTAAGAAATCAAACACAAGGAGTTTGGCCTCAAATGTCAATGCCTTGTAGACAGTAGTAGCACATATGGTTAAAATAAAGACTCTAGGTTTTGAAATAAGACAGACTCTGCTTGAATCTCACTTTGCAACCAATTACTCATTAAGCCTCAATTTTCTTGGCTGTAAAATGGGGATAATGATAGTTTCCACTTCCTTGGTTAGCTGAGCAGATACAATAGGTTTTATTGCCCAGAAAGCACTTGACATAGTGCCTGGCCTTTACCCAAAGCTCGGTGTACTGTCTCACAAGGCTCTTAGTATTTTTTTTTTTTTTGTCACTTTTGGCAGATTATTGAAGCAGGAGATGCCACCTCCAGTGTTATGGAAATACAAGGAGCTTTCTTTAAGGAAGTGTCTCTCTTCGATTTAAGGAGGGAACCTGGATTCAACACCACTGTCCTAAAGGAAAAGGAGCTTCGGAGGAGTCAAGTATGACACTAAGGGTTCTGACACCAATTCCGAAGTGTGTATGAGGGGTTTCCCCACACCAACAGGGACTTTTCTGACACTAGTTGGGGGAGGTCCTATAATTCAACTCAATTCTGACACTACCTACTTGGAGTAGCATCAGACCTCCGGGGTTAAGGGCTCAATTCTGAAAGACTCTCCCCACTTCAGATACCACTTGCAAATCCAGGTTGTCACCTGTGCTTCTGACTGATTATAGATTGGACGTTCCAGTGATGCCCTCCTTGGGTTTGATTAATTTGCTAGAGCAGCTCACAGAACTCAGAGAAACATTTTACTCATTAGAGTACTAGTTTATTATGAAAGAATATAACTCAGGAACAGCTAGAAGGAAGAGATGCATAGACAAGGTTTGGGGAAAGGATGTGGAGCTTCCGTGTCCTTTCTGAGTGTCACTCTCCCCAAATCTTCACATGTTCATCAACCTGGAAGTTCTCAGAGCCCTGTTAGTGGCCATGGGCGATTATTGAACTCCCAGGCCACCCTCTCTCCCTGAAGATCAGGGGTTGGCCCTGAAAGTTCCCACCTTCTAATCACGTAGTTGGCTTCACTGGCCCATCCTGGTCTATTCAGCCATTTTATCTGCTTTCGCTTTCTAGGATGTCATGTATTCAGGACCTACCAGGTAGGAATAGAAATAGGGGCTGCAGAGGGTCCTCAACTGGGCAGCAGCTACATACAGCACAGGAAGTACCCAGAAGCTAGCTCCTCATTTACCTCCTAGAGCACAGGGAATGGCTGGGTGTGAGAGTATGGGTTCTGTGAGTGCTCTACTACCAGTTCAAATCCCAGCTCTGCCACTTAGCAATTGTGTGGTCCTGGGCAAGTGACAGAACCTGGTAAGCCTCTATTTTCCCATCTGTAAAATGGGATTATGGTGTGCCTTCCCCATAGGGCTCCACGGTGCTGGGCATACCACGTGCTCTGCACAGTGACTGAGTGCTCCATCAACATTGGCCATCATTCTCATCCCTCAGGCTTTGTTCCTGTATGAGCTTCTGTCAAAGACCACCAGAAGGCCCGAGGAGCTCCTGAGGTAGAAGACTGTAACTCCACCTGGGAGCTGACAAGCTCTTTGGAGCCTGATTTCCCAGCAGGGAGAGTTGGTAGCCTATGTCAGATCAGCTCTGCCCTCTCTTTCTCCTCCTTTCTTGTCTTACCCAACCCTTTCTTCTCCTGGCCTCTGGTCTTGTTTTCTAGTGCAGGGCAGCTGGTCAAAGGCATGACATGCTCTCACATTGATGCCCTGAGTGCTGACTCCTTTCTGGCCCATTTCCAGTATTTCGAGAACAACCTCTCTCTGCTTTCACCATACCAGGTACCTTCCTGCTTCTGTCTCTCCCTACCCTAGTTGGTGACCCTGCCTTGACTGGCATCTTAAGATATTCATTCCAGGATTATTCTGATTGAGTGATGATATGGGGCCAAATATTGAGCCAGGCTTTCTCCAGTTTTTTTTTAAATGCTCCAAATACCCATGTCTTCACAGCCAGAGTTTCCACAGCCTGGTTATTCTGTACTCTCATTTGAACCTTCAAATACAATTGGAAGGTACAGCATTTTGCATGTTCAGAATTATATTCTCCTAACAGTGAAGGCCATTCCCTCATCCAACATTCTTATCCTTTTAAGGGGTGGCCAGGAACAGAACACTGCTCTAAGAGTATTTTCTTTTTCACTTAAAACTTCCTTTTCCAGCCTTGGCTGGTGTGGCTCAGTAGCTTGAGCACCAGCTTGTGAACCAAAGGGTCACTGGTTCCATTCCCAGTCAGGGTGCATGCCAGGGTTGCCAGCCAGGTCCCCAGTAGGGGACATGTGAGAGGCAACCATGCATTGATGTTTCTCTACCTCTCTTTCTCCCTCTCTTCCCATCTTTCTAAAAATAAATAGGTAAAATCTTTTTAAAAACCCCAAAACCTTCCTTTTCCAAATGGTTATGGATACCCTTTCACACTTTGGGAAGGTCAGAGGCAGGAAGGCTTGAATTGCTCTAAAGTTTCACTTTTGCTGGATGAGTAGGTTCTAAAGCTTTGCTGTTCAACATGGTGCCTGTAGCTAATGATGTGGTTTTGTGCACTTCAGAATTCCAGAGAGTAGATCTCATGTTACATGATCTCATGAAAACAAAAACAAAAGGACACAAGGATACTTTGGGAGGTGTTGGACATGTCTATGACCTTGATTGAGGTCATGGTATCACAGATTTTTGCATATGTCCAAATTCATCAAATTGTACACGTAAAAGTGCAGTGTAGTTCTTTGCATATCAATTATACCTCAATAAAACTGTTAAAAAGATACAGATTGCAGAGTCCCACTTGCAGACTTTCTCTTAGAGGAAGTCTGGGGTGATGCCCTATAGTTTGCACTTCTCCCTGGTGAGAACAATGGAACTGTATGAAATGCCTCGCCCAGGTAGGGAGGGAAGTCAGTAACTGATGCAGTGGTTGGAGGAAGACCTACATGTTCGAGCAAGAACAGTTGCCCCAACTGGGGAGCTCCTTATCTGGACTCTCCCCAGTTCTTAGAAACTTCAAATACAAGTTCATTAGAAAACTTGCCTTTTTTTGTTTATATTTTTCTGAAACATGTAATTATTATATAAAAAGTAGAAAGAAAGTAAAAATTTCCCCTAGAACAGAGCTTCTCAACAGGAGACCATTGGGCCCTATCTGGAGACACACTTGGTTGTTACACTTGGGGTAGATGCTACTGGTTTCCAGTGGGTAGAAGTCAGGGCTGCCACCTCGTGTTCCAGAATGAAGACAATAGCCCCACAATAAAAGGGTTACCCCACCCCAAATGCTAATAGAGCTGAGGCCGAGACCACCTGCGCCAGGGTAACTGCAGGGAAGAGTTGGCTCTTGACTTTGAGAGGTTTTTTTTTGGTATATAAAACATATTTACATGTAACTTAAAAAGCACAAATGAACTCATACACTAATATACACTGTTCTCGTTAATTTTATATATGACACACATGCATATATATATAAAATAGGGCATGGACATCATTCTGTATTAATATATCTAAGTCTACCATGTGGAAACAAAATAGCTGTGTAGTATTCTGTTGTATGGATATACCATAATTTACTTACCCAATCCCCTACTGAGGGACATTAAGGTAATACCTCACTTTATTGCAGTTATACACAAAACTGTGGTGAGCATTCTCATACTTAAATTTTTGTGTGCATCTTTCTATTGCCTTAGTTTCCTCATTCATAAACTGAGCACGACAGTGGTACCTACAGCACTGGTTGTTCTATTAAATAAATAAACATGTATAAAATGCTTTGAGCAGTGCCTGGCACCAGAAAGTACAATCTTGTTTGCTCTCACTATTATTTGAGTAAATGCCTAGAAATTTTTTAATCTTTCAGGTTAATTGTTTGGCGTGGAAATACTGGGAAGTTTCCAGGTCCTTTATGCAGCCCTTCCTCTTGGCTGTGCTCCCGTAAGTGAACACCGCTCTTCCCCCACCCTCCTTTCTGGCTCGGCAATAGGATTGGTAGGACTTCCCAAGCCAAATTGATTCTCTCCCCCTGGGTTTTTGTGAGGAACCAGATGCAGAGTGGAGGGCACCTTTGACAGTGAAGTCCTTGAGAACTGGGATTTAAATTCTGAGCCCCACATAGATATTTTAGACCCTTGCATTTTCTTGTTTAAAAACTAAAGCCCAAGTAACCCAGACCACTGAAGGAGTCCTGCTGGGCTGGCCTCACAGCTGTGCCCAAGCTCCAGGAGAATCAGGGGATTTTTCCTGGTATATGTGGGTGCTCAGGCCTGGGGGATGGCCCTGTTTTAAAATATGGTATGGACACTGTTTGTTTCCTTCTTCCTTCTCTTGCTGTTATTGTCTTCCTTCATTCAAAAAATATTTATTGAGTGCTTACTATGGACTGGTTCTTAGACATAACTAAATTTTCCCCTTACAAGAACTTACAATCTCATGGGAGGAAATAGACAAGCATGAAGCCAATTATAATATCAACTTGATATTTGGTTGAAAGTGACAGAATCTTAACTCAAACTGGCTTAGGCAATGAAAGGCAATTTTGGGTTCAGATAACTGGAAAGTCTAGGCCTGGATTTCAGACATGGCTAGATTCAGGGGCTAGAATGATGTCACCTGTCTCTTAGCCCAGCTTTCCTCTGTGGGAATCTATGTCAGGCAGATTCTTTCTCTATTGGGAGCCCTGGCAGATCCAAGGTCACATCTTCCTGGTTTCATATTCAGGCAAAAGAAAGACTTTCTTTTCCTATTCTTCTCTATAAGACTTGGGTTGACTCTCATTGGACTACATTGGGCCAATTTGCTCTCTTCAATGCAATCACTGGGATTGGGAGGATAGGTAACTTTGAAACTAATAGTGAAATGGGTTCCACACCAAAGCACAATGACTTAGAGGGAAAGGATGATTCTCCAAGAAAGCCATGTGCTATACCATGGGAAGGGATAATGGACCCTGGGAACAGAGGAGGGAATATCTTCTTCAGACTGTAGAGTCAGTTGAGACTGAACTAAAGCTTGAAGAACGAGGTGGGGTTAGAGAGTAGCAAGATAGAAACTCCAGGCAGGGGTATATGGGATGTTCAGTCCAGCAGGGAACAGGGAAAGTCAAGTGCTCAGAAGAATTTAAGGCATGCATCTGAAGAGTAGTTAGAGAGATAGGCCAGAGATGTAAGGGATGGTCAGATCAGAGAGGGGCTATGTCCACAGTTGTTTCATCTGTGTCCTGGGCACAGCCCTCAGATTTAAGTTTCGGAGAGATCATCACCACTGCCTGTGTGACAGAATGCAGGGGCTCAGCTGGGAGGAAGGGGACAGTGGAAGCTTATTTCTATAATCTGGACCTTGGCATGGCTGTCTCCTTCCACTTATCCAAGTCTCAGCTCAATTAGCACTGCCTTAGTAGGGCCTGTCTTGGCTGTCCCCCATCATTCTATATGACAGAGCCATTTTGTTATCTTCCTTATATTTATCATGAGCTGAAATACCTGTTATCCACTAGTTTCAGTGTTTCCTACTCCCTTCCCCACAATTACAATGAAGCATCCTGAGAGCTGGGACCTCGCCCTCAGCTTTTGTTCATGGTTGTAGCTGGTCCCCAGCATGGTGCTGGCATGTAGTAGATGCTCTGTAGATACCTGCAGAGTGAATGAATGAACAAATGAAGATGTAAATAAGACAGTGGTACTGCAAATGGAGAGGCAAGGACAGATTTGAGTAGTAGTAAGGGGAGAGCAGTGACATTTGGGTGTCAAGGAAAAAAGGGTAGAAGAATGTTATGAATTTGGTTTGGAAACAGTCAAGTGGTGATGGTACATGGGTCTAGGGAAGTCTTTCTTAACCTTCATTTCTCCCTAAGAAGGGAGAAATGATAAGGAGTAATTTTGATGAGAAGGGTTGAGCTTTCATGGGTGACAAATCATTGTGGTAATAGATTATTTTCAGTCCCTTTCTTCTTCCCCCTGAACCAGTTTCTCCCCCGTTGGGGGGTGATATTGCATCTGTTGAGAATATACGGTCAAGAATTTAGGGGGCAGTCCTGGACTGGAGATGAAGAAATTGGGAGTCATTTCTTTTGCTCTCTTCATGCTCTCCTTTTCACTTTTCTTTCTCACTTTCTATTTTATTCTCTTTCCTGTTTGTCCCTTCCTTCTACTTTTCCTTTTCTCCTCATCTCTCCTCACCAGGTCCATTAGTCAATGTGTGTCCATAGAGATACTATTCTGTGATCAGTGCTGCTGGGGCATAGAAGAGGAGCATGATGGGAAGTTTGGTTCCCGCCTGTAGGAGAGGAGCACAATGGGTGGGAGGCTTGCTACCTGCTCACAAGAGCTACAACATCACCGAGAGAACATTTAAAGAACAGCCCTGTGATAAGTTCTTGGGCATCAGACCCTGACTTCAGGGGTAATCCAGAGCAGCCACTGTCTTTCTTCCCTTGGCCTCCCCATCTCTCTCCAGGGCTCGCTACCTGGCTTCTGTCCCAGCCTCCCAATGTGTGCCCTTTCTGATCAGCCTGGGGAAGATTCACCTGGACTCCTTGGTTTTGGATCCCCACAAAAAGAGTGTGGTCCTCAGGAAAGTGCAGCAGTGCCTGGTAAGGAAACTTTCTGGGTGACACTTTCAGTGACTTTGTATCTGTGGTCCTCCTGGGAGCCCTCAGGGGATCTGGCTGGGATTGGAGCCTGCTGGTGTTTCAGAGTTGGCTCTGAGCCACTAGGTGGGGCAGTCTTGGCCCTCGGTTATGGAGACTGCCATTCTGGGGCCTGAATGAGGGGAGCTTGCTCTGGGGACTGAAAAGAATGCAGCACACAGAGTGTGGGGTCTAGACATGCTTGTACACTGGTGATCAGTTACGTGGCAGTGGGGAAGTACTTCCCCTTCCAGAGCCCCAGTCTGTAAGATGGGTATAAGAGAACTTTCCTTATGGAATTATCAAGGGCATGAAATAAGCAAGGAATTACTCAATACCAAGGCCCATAGGGAAGACCATCCCAGCCACTAGCTGGCAGTTTCTTTATCTCAAAAAGGAATAATATTAGTTTTTAGCTATTACAGTTACTTTGAAGATGAATGATGGATCAAGAACTAAACACTTGGAACTGGGGCCAGATCATAGTAAGCACTCAATAAATGCTAGCTCCTTTTGTTGTGTTGAGAAAAATCTTCAAAGACTTTCAAGGGCCATACAGACTTTGAGGTGCTGTTTTTGTTATTTATGCACTGTTATTATAATGGTCATTGAACTCTGGGATCTGCTCAAAGCAGCAGCAGCAATGAGCCCTCACTTATCTAGTGTTCACCATCTGCCGAGTTTTGTCCACACTCGCTCCCCATTGGGTCTCCCTAGAGGTAAAACTAGGTCTTCCTGGGGTAAAAGCAGGCCCTGTGCTATCTTTACTAGTCCATGGCAGGGCAGGTGATACACATCCTAGAATTTTTATGAGGTTTGGGGTTGGGACATGTTTGTAAGGGATCACAATCTTGAGTCCTACTGGGTATTCTCATCAGCTCCACTTGTCACTTCTAGAACAACTCCATTGCTGATGAGTACACCGTAGACATCATGGGGAACCTGCTCTGCCACTTGCCCGCAGCTGTCATTCACCACGGAGTGTCCCCCAAGGCCTGGGCCACTGCCCTGCATGGCCTCAGACACTGTGCAGACCTCAATCCTGAGCAGAAGGCTGCATTAAGGCTCAGGCTCTTGGAGCAGCATGGGTAAGGAGGGCCAGGGCTCAGCCCCAGGGGTGGGGGATACTGGCAAAGACAAGCCCAGCCCTGGCTCTTCTGCTTTTGAAACCTAGAGTCTCCATCTCAGAATGAGTTGACACTTACATTTACTCTGGAAATGTGACCTTTCTTCTTTTGGTCTTAGATTCCCTGCAAACCAAGAACAGGGGTAGCTGCTCTTCAGGCCTGACATGGTTGTCCCCAAACATCTTGGCATGTGAAAAGGGAAGTAGTTTTGGAAAGATAGCACTTTAAAAATGGAAGGAGGTGGTGGTATTATTGTTGTCATGGAACAATAATAATGACAATGATGAAGATACAAATGATAGAAGCACTATCAGCTTTGGGATAGTGAGAGCTCCCTGAGGGAAACAAAACTGTTCTTTCCCATGTAGAATTTTATGCAGTTTGGTCAGAGAGTTGAGAAGGTCTCAACCATGAGTCAATGGTTAGATAACAAACATTTTTGGAGCTATCACTGTATCCCAGGCACTGTACTATTATATAGTGTTTAAGAGCATGGAGTTGGGAGCCCAGACTCCTTGAGTTAAAATTTTGTTTCTGTCATCTGCTCTCTGTGTAACCTGAGAAAAGTTACTTAATATTTTTGTACTTTATTTTTGCCTCTGTAGAATGGAACAGTAATAGTCCCCATAAGATTGTTGTGATGATTAACTCTGTTAACACACACAAAGGACTTACAACAGTACCCAGCACATAGTACTGAGTATGTGACAACGATTCTGCTGCTAGAGCACCAAAGATGCAGTGGTTAGTGAGAAAGGTGTGGCTCTTGTCCTCACAGAGCTTATGGTCTAGTGGCATAACATTTTTAATCAAAGAGATAAGAGGGGAGCTTTTTGGCCAAGGGGAATTTTGCCTCAGTCCTAAGACAGGGGTTAACATAGCTAACTGGGCAGATTTCCTTTCGAGATGTGACCAAATTTAGTGTGAGGCACTTCACTGTAGACTTTTGTGGTGCCTATAAGAGCAACAGTAGATTCTGTATTGGTACTGTTAGTATCATGTCAATTTCAAGAGGAAATTTTGTGTTGTTATAAGAGAGAAGACTGGTAGGGTATTTTAAAGAAACAAATCATTACTCTTCTAATGAGGAAGGGGAGGAAAGAAATGGTGTGATGCAAATGACAGAAATTTAACAATTCAATTCAAGCTATAAAATGGGATTTATTGAGTTAAAAAATTGAATGTAATGGAAAACTCCAGGATGGACTAGAGGTATGGTTGGATCCAGGAGGTCAAATGATGTTATCAGGAATTTTCCTCCCATCCCTCAGCTCTATGTTCTTAGGTGTGGCTTTATTATCTCCACTGGTGATAGGAATGGCCTCCAATATTCTTTTTACTTATTGGAATACTAGAAGGAAGAGAGAGAGAGCGCTTCTTTAGTAGTTCCATCAAAATTCCTAGGGATGGTTCTCATTGGTCAGTCTGTATCAAATGCACATTGCCTTGGCCAGGAAAGTTGGCCCATGTGATCGACAGCGTCTCCACATATAAAGAAAGTCCATTTCTGAAAGAAAGGGATGCCAAGAGACAAGGACAACTGCATGGTTTTAATTTGCTGCTTATTATCTCTTCTTAGTCTCCCCCAGAACTGGACAGCTGAGATGACAAAGGACTTGGGACCCTTTCTAGTACTTTTCTCAGGAGATGAATTAAGCTCTGTTGCCACAAAGGTATCTCTATGTTCTATCGTTAAAGTGTAGTTCATTATACTCCACTGGGTTTACTGCCAGCTTGCTTTTCTGGAAACTTCCTCCCTGCCCGAAAGGGCTCCGGTGTTTCCAGCTGCACTCCAGGATGCCCATTATTTAGGAAAGGAGAGTGAGCAGCAGCAAACTGAACTCTGACCTTTTCACTTGGCCAGCTTGCAGAGGTGCATGGTCTGTGAGCTATGATTCAGCCACCACTCTGCTCTTTCTACACATGTGTTTGTTCTAAGTCTTACATGTGCCAGTGCTATGTGCACATGCACATGACCAGCCTGTGCAAGTGACCTATACTTATATTATTGAGCATTTGTTGAATTATTATTGAGGTTGAGTATCATTTTATATGATTCTTTATAGAGACCAGGTTAGTTGGGTTAGGTATTAAATTTATATGAGAAGCTGCTATGAAGGAAAAAAACAAAAACAAAAACAAAAACAACAAAACCCTGAGGCAGTAAGTACTGTTATAGCTTAAATTCTGACTTCAGTCTGTGTTTAATGTTCTTTAACTATTATTTGCTCCTCCTCATTTATCTTCTCTTTCCCCAACAGTTTCCTGATATCCTTCAACAAACAGCTTCTGAGATGGCTGGGGTCTTGCCCCCCAAAGATTTCCTTTGGGCTGTCTTTGTGTCTGTTCGGGACAGAAGTGCAAGGAGCCCCAGCACAGCCCCCAGCCCTGGTGAGTGTTTCTGGGCACCTGAGCCCCTACCATGGCAGCAGTGTTGGGCTGCATGGCTGGCACCCAGAGGCCTCCTTGTCTAGGGGACTGGATGAAGTGTTTGCAAAGCAATAGGCAAAAACCCACAGGCCAATGAACTATACCTTTGTAACGTGATTTGGAAGCACATCCTGCATGCCTTACCCAGACTAGTGGTTTCATAGTGGACACATGCAACAAGCATTTCAAAATGATTAACATAATGGGACCAAAATGGCTGAGTGGCTGTTTGCAGTGCTGGGTGGGGCCAGGCTGGCTGGCTTTGGATCCTGGGTCTGCTGCTTCCTGGCTGTGTGATTGGGTAAGCTTTTTAACCTGTCTGTGCCTCAGTGTTTGTCTTCTGTAAAACAAGGACAATAAAGTCTGTGCAAGATTAGGTTACTATGAAGATTAATGGGTTTAAACCTCTAACATGTTCCCAATAGTGCCTGGTGTGTAGCAAATGCTTGGTAAGTGTTAGGCATTTTTATTATTGTACACTTACTCAGCAGACTTGTGCCAAGCAGGAGGAGATAAAGTTAATCAGATCTGATAATAATTGTAATAATCATACAATTATTATTTTGTATAATAAAGTTGTATAGTTGACAGACAATGCTTCCTTTCTTTCCTGCAACTAATCACAGGGATGTGTGAACAAAAAGCAAAAATCTCTGTCTTCACAGAGCTTCCTTTCAAACGGCTGGGGTGGGGGAGTAGCCAGACAATAAATTACACAGTACTATTGTAACAGAACACAGGTCAGCTGGGACTCCAGTCTGGGCACCCTGAACCTTACAAGAGTCCATGTTGTCCCAGCTGAATCAGCAAAAACTGTAACCAAACGCAGGTCTAGCTGCCTGCTTCTTTTGAAAGCCAATACTTGAGAGACAGGTGCTGATGTAAAGAAAAGTGGTTTATTTGCAGATGTCGGTCATCTGGAAGATGGGGGACTCATGTTGCAAAGCCCATCCCCACCTCTCAGCACAGGCAGAGGTTTTTATAAGGAGGGAGAAGGAAACAGAACAAAGAGATCAAGGGAGGGGTTGCAAAGTTCTCTGTGTGCAGACTTGCACAGTCCATTCCTATAAGGCAAGTGACGGTCCAGTGGATGTCATCCTGGTTTAGTCATCCTGGCTCCACAGATGAAGGTCAGCAAATCTCCTGGAGCTGGGATGCCTGAAGGTCCAGGTCTGTATCTTTTGACATTAATCCTAAGATTCTTATACAAACATGCTGTTTATCTACTTATTAGTCAGGGTCAGCATTTACATAAACAATGTCAAAAGAATGGTTGGGGGTGGGTTACAATTTCTCACAATTACAATTCCCCACCGTTACAGTATGTTGTGTGATGATAAGTGCTAAGAAGGAAAATAAACAAGGGAAGGGGTCAAGGAGTATGGGTGGGGGACTGTAACTAGAAAAGGGATGTTTCAGTGAGAACTTGACATTCGAGTAAAGACCCGAGGGAATGCAGGAGAAGGCCTGTGAGTATTTGGAGTTTTAGAGTCTTCCAGGCAGAAGGAAGCATGACAGGAGTGGGAGATGGATGGGAAATGAGAGGCCAGTGTGCTGAAGTGGAGTGAGACACAAGGCCAGTCATGCAGGGCCTCCTAAAGAAACCCCAAGGACTTTGGCTTTTACCCTGGATAGGGGTTTCAGGAGGGCATCGAACAAAGAAATGTTATGATCTGATTTATGTTTGTCTTGGGTGATTACTAGTCCATGCACCATCATCTTCACCTCTGTCCTGTGGGGTGGGCACTGTGACCTCTCCCATTTTATTGACCAAGGAAATTGAAATTTAGAGAGATGACGAGACTTGGCCAAAGTCAGAGTTAATAAGTGGCAACTCTTGGATTTGTCCCCAAATATGGTGGAATTGACCACTGTCTACAGCCTCCCAGTCCAGTTGTCACATTGCAACACCTCTTGTATTTCCACACTCAGGAGAGGACACTGTTATCAATATGTAGCCAGGGTTGCCATTAGTGGTTCTGAGTATTAATTACTGCCATGCTTATAGTAATTGATAGATTAGTAGAATTACTATTTGGTTTCATTTTAGTTAATTTGTGTGTGTGCTTGATTGATTGATTCAACAAATATTTGCTGAACACCTGCTCTGGGGCCAGGCCTGGGAACACAGCAGTGATAGGACCAAGTTCCTGCTGCACTGTTGAACTATTCTGTTCCTCTAGTTCTGTCCTGTCACTGGATCCTGCTTTCACTGGCAAGTGGGGAGGGGGATGTCTAGGAGGGATGGGTCTTCTGTCCCCTCCAAATGGGTTATGATAATGATGTTTGAGGAATTTACAGTGTTCTTGACCTGATCCAGTTTTACTTCTTGACTGGAGTCCAGTTAATTTTCACTGAAGATGTGATGAGAAGGGGGTGGCCATAGGGCTTGGGAAGTACCCTGGGAAAGGGTGGTGCTGGTGACTCGGTCAGCACCAGACAAGGTAGGGAGGGTCCAGGGTTGCTCTTAAAACAAGGAGACTTGGGTTTTCTCCCTGGTTGGGCAGATCTGGGCCAGCAAAGACAGTATCTCATTTCTGTGTTGAGGGTGGGTAGCTGGTTTGATCAGGTGAGTTTCAAATTATTCAAAGACCAAAATGGGTGGTTACTCCTATTGCGAAAGAAGCAACAGGTCATTTTCTCCTCTCTCCTGTGACGGGAGGCTATAATCCCTCCATGACTTTAATGGAGGGCAAATCATCCTCCCTTTCCACTCTTAGGAGTGATCCTTCCCCATAATTCTGGAGCCCTTAACTCTGCGTTTCAAACTCAAATATATGGGGTGGTGGTAGCAGGTGGCATAAATAATAAAAAAAAAGTATGTATTGAGTATTTACTGTAGACCTGACACTAAGTGCTTTATACATGGTAACACATTTAGTCTTAACAAAAATTTTCTCATTTTATAGTTGAAGAAAATGAGGTTCAGAAGGGTTAAATAGCTTTAGTTTTGAGTTTACAGCCAGAATTCTTCACCACCAGCTCCTGCTGCCCTCAAGGCAATTTGAAGTCTAGCTGTGATGTTGCAAAGCTCCTACTCTGAGCATGTGGCTCTGCAAAACATTGGCATTTGCATGATTTTGCTACCAGATAATTAGCAAGAAATGGCAGAAGTGGTATTCAAACTGGTCTCTGAGTCCCTACTGTCAGTTTCTACACTGTCCTGCCTTTTGTGGATAAACTTGACTGGAGAAGAATATTATTTATTTCAATAGAGAAACATACTAACATTTCCTGAAATTCTCTTTCTCTGTTTCTTCCCTGTATCTCCCTATTTTCAGGTTGCTATGGAGTCGAGGTTCCCTCTTCTGATGATGTCTTCAGATTGGGCGAGGCCAATGCCTGCTGGGCCCCCCAGCACCTCCTCTGCATGGAGGAAGACACATTCATCAGGAATGTGGACCTTCTGGGGGCTGTCAGGGGTTTCAGCCATCCTCAGCTCATGGCCCTAAAGGAGAAGGCAGTGCAGGTAAAGCCCAGCTGTGGGAAGAAGCATTTAAAAGAGGGAAAACCCAACACCACACCCCCAGAACTTCTGTCATAGAGCGCTTGCTCCTCAAGGAGTTCTCACTGTGTTTTCTTGTGGAAATTTCACCGCATAAAATTTCCAGTTTCTGCCTCTCAGGGCTGCTGTGAAGTGGAGTGAGGCGTGTCTTGGCATTTAATGGGCTTTCAGTCAATCAGATTCTGTGGATGTTCCAGGGTCTCTGGCAGAGACGTTTCTAGGAATTGTGCCTTTTCTTTCTCCACCTGTATAACCCAATTGTTGCATGAAGCCGCTTTTCATAGACTCTTCAAATCCATCTGGAAACATAGAGGAAAGGAATAAAACAGAGGACCAGAAGAATTGCCAATTTTTTAACGATCCCTTTGAGTGGCTTGTTTCAGCTGTTATGATAGTTGTGGAATGTATAGTTACCCTGATGGGTTAAGACATTAAATTTCATAAAATTATATTCAAAACTATTTTTATAACTAATTTGAATTTAGAAAAGTTAGGAAATAATAAAGATCAGTCATAATCTTTTACCCAGTGATAAGCACTGTCAGTATTTTGGCATATTCACCTGAAGCTTACTGGCTTTCTGTGTATATGTGTAAAATATACAATATTTATATATTTCATACAGGTATTTCATGTATACTAACATATATATTTACCAAAAAATAGTAACACACTCACCTGCTATTCAATAACTTCTGCCTATACCCAACACTATACAATGCACACTTATCATATCAGAAATATAAATCTACATCAGTATTTAAAATAGCTACATAATATTTTATTTTATGACTGATTCTTCTTATTTATTTAGTTAATTGGTAGGCTTTTAGATTATTTATATTTTTTAATGCCTCAAGGCTCATATTTGTACATATTTCTTTGGGCACTTGTCTCATTATTTACTTAGGTTAAATTTCCAGAGGTGGAATTTATAGGTCAAAGAGTCTTAATATTTTAAAAGCTTTCATTTCATACAACCAAATTTCCCTCTAAAGAGCCTGTACCAATTTATATTATCAACATCAGCAAATGGGTGTATCCTTGACCTCATATCTTTCCATCACCAAAAATAGTCATTTTCTTTATTCCTTATCAGTATCATCTGTGGTGGGAGGGGGCTCTGCCCACAGGACCCTCCCAGCTGCCATGAATGAGAATAAGTTTACCAAGACATGATCTGCTTGGTGAGGAAAGGTGACCAGTCTCTCAAAGGAGAAGGCCCAGGAGCCTTTTCCTCAATAGGCTTTTATTAGGTTCCTTTTACACAGAAATACAGTGTGTATATAAGTAAAGCTCATCAATCATTGTCAGGCAGTAAGGATCAAACAATAGATAACATTCAAAGAACTCTGAAGGCTTATTTTGAGTCAGGGTCAGATAGCTAAAGGGCCAGAAAACTTTGGGGAAACAAAGTCATTTCATGCTTGGATCCTTATCATTTAAATTGAGGGTATTAGCAAATCAGGTTCCACAGGATTTTATGCATTCTTTCTTAGGCCCTAGGGAACCCGCCCTTTCCAGCACAGGGCTGCACTGCCTCCAGCATTGTTTCAGGCTTAAGTCAGGCAGGGGAAGTAAGGCAGCCAAGAGATTAGGAGACTTCTTTCAGACAAAATGAGGACTCAGGCTACGTCAAAGCTGAGGGGCAAGGGTCCATCACCCCCTTTTTCTATAGCCCCCAACTCCTTCCCTGAGGGCCCCTCATGACCATGCCTGTCTTAGGTCATCCCTCCCTTGAGGAATTGTACCCATCATTCGCTAACCAGTCATTTACTAGGGGTCAGGCAGGGTGAAGTAAAGGGGGCAGAGGCACTCCCCACTCCCACCAGAGAGATAAGCTTTGTTTCCTTAGTGGCTTAGGGTCCCAAGATCTCTCATTCAGTCTTAGCCATGGGGGGTTACAGCTTCTGAAACCAGGCAGGGTGGTTCCAAACAATCATCAGCCAATATGGTATTCCTTGATTTTTGTTAATGACTGGTTTAATAATTTTAAAATTATGACCGTGACTGAATTTCCCCCATATGTTTATTTCTTCTTTTGTGAATTTTCTGTTTATGTCTTATTGTCTATTTTTTAAAACAAATATAGTCATCTTTTTCTAATTGACTTACAAAAGAACTTCATATATTAAAGAGATTTACTCTATGTCTGTTTTAAATACTTTCAGTAATGATCAGTCTAATCTGGCTTTTTTTCCATCTGAAGGTCTGGAACATGCCCTCTTACTGGAGAGAACACCATATTGTCTCCCTTGGCCGCATTGCTCTGGCTCTTAGTGAGAGTGAGCTGGAGCAGCTGGATCTCAGTTCCATCGACACTGTGGCTTCCCTAAGTCAGCAGTCAGAATGGACCTCAGGACAGGTAGGTAGATGCTGCCGGATCCTTTCAATGTTCTATCATCACTGTCATTTTTTAGTCTGTTTCTATTTAGTAATTTTCTCCTAATTGTGGGTCATATTTTCTTATTTGCAAGCCTAATAATGTTGGTTGATGAGCATTGTGAACTTTATATTCTTGAGAGCTTGATTTAGTCATACTCCTTTGAAGAATATTGGGCTTTGTTCTGGCATACATTTAAATTACCTTCAGATCAGTTTGATTTGGAGGGCTTCCTTTTGAGATTGATTAGGGAGAGTGTAGACTGACTTTTATTCTGCAGTTAGTTTATCCCAATGACTGAGACATAGTCCTTCTGAGAATACTACCTAATAATGCTCTTTGTATTTCAAGACTTCTCTCCTCTGGCTGGTGGGAATGTGAACTCTTTCCAGCTCCATATGAGCTCTGGGAATTGTCCACCCTACTGCTTTCTGATGCCTTGTTCTTTTTTAAAAAAAAATATGTTTTATTGATTATGTTATTATAGTTGTCCCATTTTCCCCCTTCACTCCCATGCACCCTGCACCACCCCCCACCACCCACATCCCCCCACTTTAGTTCATGTCCATGTGTCATACTTATAAATTCTTTAGCTTCTACATTTCCTATACTATTCCTACCCTCCCCCTGTCTATTTTCTACCTACCATCTGTGCTACTTATTCTCTGTACCTTTCCCCTCTCTCTCCTCCTTGGATTGCCCTGTTGCTAACCTTCCATGTGATCTCCATTTCTGTGGTTCTGTTCCTGCTCTATTGTTCACTTAGTTTGTTTTTGTTTGTGTTTTAGGTGTGGTTGTTAATAATTGTGAGTTTGCTATCATTTTACTGTACATGTTTTTTTTATCTTCTTTTTCTTAGATAAGTTCCTTTAACATTTCATGTAATAAGGGCTCCATGATGGTGAACTCCTTTAACTTGGCCTTATCTGGGAAGCACTTTATCTTCCTTTCCATTCTAAATGAAAGCTTTGCTGGATAGAGCAATCTTGGATGTAGGTGCTTGCCTTTCATGACTTGGGATACTTCTTTCCAGCCCCTTCTTGCTTGCAAGGTTTTTTTTTTTTTGAGAAATCAGCTGACAGTCTTATGGGCACTCCTTCGTAGGCAGCTGTCTCCTTTTCTCTTGCTGCTTTTCAGATTCTCTCCTTATCTTTCATCTTAGGTAATGTAATTATGATGTGCCATGGTGTGTTACTCTTTGGGTCCAACTTCTTTGGGACTCTCTGAGCTTCCTGGACTTCCTGGAAGTCTATTTCCTTTGCCAGAATGGGGAAGTTCTCCTTTATTATTTGTTCAAGTAGCTTTTCCACTTATTGCTCTTCCTGTTCTCCTTCTGGTGCCCCTATAATTCAGATGTTGGAATGTTTAAAGATGTCCTGGAGGTTCCTAAGCCTCTCTTTATTTTTTCAAATTCTTGTTTCTTCATTCTTGTCTGATTGGATATTTCTTTCTTCCTTCTGGTCTACTCCATTAATTTCAGTTCCAGTTTCCTTCCCATTACTATTGGTTCCCTGTACATTTTCCATTATTTCTCTTAACATAGCCTTCATTTTTTCATGAAATTTGCAACCAAATTCAACCAATTCTGTGAGCATCCTGATTACCAGTGTTTTGAACTGTGCATCTGATAGGTTGGCTATCTCTTCACTGCTTAGTTGTATTTTTTCTGAAGCTTTGATCTGTTCTTTCATTTGGGCCAGTTTTTTTTTTTTTTTTTTTTTTTTTTTTTTTTTTTTTTTTTTTTTTTTTTTTGGGCTTTTTTTTTTTTTTTTTTTTTTTTTTTGTCTCAGCGCACCTGTTACGTAGTGAGGCACGGAGCCTTAGGTGTTCACCAGGGCAGGGCAACCCAGTCACTGGGTTGTGACACTGTATGTGGGGCAGGGGTCCAAGAGGGAACAATGGCACTTGCTTCACTCTCTGCCAGATTTCAGTCACTTCCTTGGCTTCCCACAAGCAAGTTGGGCCCTTCTGGTGCTGATTCCCATGTGGGTGGGTTGGTGTATGATCTAGGACTCTGTGGATCTCTCCAATGAACTCTCCTATAAGGCTGATAATTTCTCCTGGCACCTCAATCCCCACAGGTGTTTTCAATCAGTGTTTTGAGGTTTTATTTCCCTGTGCTGGGACCTTGGATTGCTTGGTCTGTCTCACTCCCCAGTTTTGCCTGGTTTATCTGCGTGCGAATGTGGGGCACAAATGGGATTGCCTGGTCTGCCAGCCATCTTGTGCGCTGCGCCCCTCCACAATCCTCCACCTTGCTGGGTCTGCCAGCTGCTGCCTTGCCCACCTGGGGTCCACCAGCTACCTCTTTGCAGTGACCCCTCTCTGCCCAGTTGCCTGATTCTGCCCCTCCTACTGGTCTGGATGAATATGTCTACTTTAACTCCTTGGTTGTCAGGCTTCCATACAGTTCTATTTTCTGTTGGTACTGGTTGTTTTTTGTTTCTAAATTGTTGTCCTTATTTTGGTTGTGTGAGGAGGCACAGTGTATCTACCTATGCCTCCATCTTGGCCGGAAGTCTGATGATGCCTTGTTCTGATACTTACGTGTAGTTTTACTTCCAGCCTGTGTAGATCAGTTCTCAGTCAGACTTGAGAAAACCTCCCTGCAGATTTCTGGAGTGAACTCTGTCTGTGTGCATTTTTCTCTCCAGTACTTCCCTGCAAATTATAGGTTCCCTGACCTTTCTGAACTTGGGCCTCTGTATCCTCAACTTCACTGGACCATTGGGATTGTTTAGGTTTCCTTTCCCACTCCATGGCCTAGAAACAGCCCCTGGGCATTGAGCAAGGGCAATTTTAGGGTTCGCCTTATTTGCTTTCCTTTTTTTCAGGAATATAGTTCTGTGCTCCTTGTTGTTCAATATCTGAATACTACTATTTAATGTAATTTGTTCTGTTCATTCTTTTTTTTGGGGGGGGGCAGGGTAATTCATTCTTCATGTGCTAAAGAAGTTCTCTTCAGAATTTGTTCCAATTGGGAGGGAAGTTAATCCATTATGTTGCTAGAAAGGGGCATCTTAGCTGCTCTGTGTTATCTGCAATCTCAAGCAGCCCTGCCTCAGTGGTCTTTAGCACTAGGCTTACATATGAGTTAATTAGAAATCCCACAAAAATTGCCTTTCTCATTAATATTTGGGAAAGTCCCAGTGTTGACTGAAATTATGTGATTGCCTCTCCTGAACAGTCACTCTGGTCAGGGGTAGAATATGTTGGTCAGTCAGGGAGTGGAGTCCATCTTACCATGTGCATATGAACTGAGAATGGGAAATGGTGTATGGTATGCTGCATAAAGGTCCCTAAAGGTGTCCACATCCTAATCCCTAGAACCTGTTCGTTTATATGGCAAGAGGGATTTTGCAGATATAATTAATTTAAGGACTTTGAGATGGGGAGTTATACTAGATTATCCAGTGAGCCCAATGTAAGCATGAGGGTTCTTTTAAAAGGAGGCAGGGGGCCACAGAGCCAGAGGCAATCTGACATTTTAGGACTTAATGACCTCCAGAACTGTAAGTGAATGTAATGTGTTGTGTTAACCCACTGAATTTGTGGTATTGGGTAGGCCAAAAAGTCCATATATTTTTTCCATAAAAAAGACTTTTTTCATTTTCACCAATAACTTTATCAATTTGGATATTTTTATTATATCAGCTATTATCTGCATGGTATAATGTTTATTGTTTTCAATGTCTCAATTTCATTGCTATCAATTTCAACTTGTCTATCTGACTGTGGAGCATCATCCAGCAAGAAATCTCCAGCACAAAACTCTGCAAACTGCCTTTGACACATTTGATCAGCCACAGCACCTTCTCTGTACACTGCACAAACCTTTTTCTGCATTTCAGTTGCATTTTTACCTTTCTTGAAATAATAAAGCATAATATACCGAAAGTGTTGCTTATTTTCTTTCATCTTTAATATCAAAATGGCTGCACAAAAATTCACCAATTTTGATGTTTTTTTAATGTATGCTGATATGACACCTGTCACAATACAATCTAACAAAATTATTTCAAATGAAGTTAAAGACAACTAAGCGCTGCTAGAGCCAACTGACAGGGAAAAAAAACAGAACTTTTTGGCCAATCCAATAATTTGTTAGATTGGTCAAGGGCATGGTGTCATCAAAGAAAGGAAGAATGGATGCTGGGTAGGCAAACCAATGCACGTCCCCCACTCTCATGAACTTGTGTTCTCAGGATCACCATGCCACGTACCTCTGAGCAGTGCCATTCAAAATGGACACAGTGTGAATTGTGTCTCCTGGAGTTGGGCAATGTGGAGGTACTGGCCACAAGGATTAAATAACTTTATACAGCCCTGGCTGGTGTGGCTCAGTGGATTGAGTGCCAGCCTATGAACCAAGGGGTCACTGGTTCAATTCCCAGTCAGGGCACATGCCTGGGTTGTGGGCCAGGTCCCCAGTGGGGGCCATGTGAGAGGTAACCACACATTGATGTTTCTCTCCCTCTCTTTCTCCCTCCCTTCCTCTCTCTCTAAATAAATAAAATCTTTAAAAAAGTTAATGCATGTAAAACACTTTGAACAATGCCTGATATGTAACATTCAATAGAAATTAGTGGTTTTCATTGTCATTGTTATCATCATTGTCATCGTCACCATCATATCACACTTTCTATTCCTGGCAGTTGAAGGGTTTCCTCATTTGGGATATTAGACCCAGAAATCTGAAGTGCTCTCCATTCTGGTGTTCTGTAGTCCTAGGGCTCTAAGACAGACTGGTTTTGACTGGTTTGAGAAGTGCTAAATCACATTTACTGTATTAAAAACCATTCTATTCACAGTCTGGGAGAAAACAAAAAAAACATACCCAACTTGGAAGCTAGAGTATCTCTTTCCTTTTACAGCAATTTTAATTTCCATGGGTGTCAGTGAGATTTGTCAATATATTTGAAAAGGATATGAAAACCTAACATTTGCATATATCATTTGCACTCAGTTCCTCAAATTTAAATCCCAATCAAACCCTTAAATGTATGTTTCTAGATTAATAGACGTGTGGAACTACATTAACAGAGAATTCAGTTTGAAAGCCAGTATAAAAAAAAGAACCTGGAAGCCAGCAGGATAAACAAAGAGATTGAAAGTTACAGTTATTCATTTTCAGTGGTTATTATTGCCTAAAAGTGTTAGTATTAATTGTCTTGGAGTCATTGCAGATACACTGGTCCAGTCACTCAATTAAATGTATGTTGGCTTGTCACCTGGCAGGCTGAGCTTGCATTTTCCAGGTTCCAGTGACAAGGATAATTTAACACCATGAAGACAAACAATCCAGTTAAAAAATGGGCAAAGGACCTGAATAGACACCTCTCTAAAGAGAACATACAGATGGCCCAAACATGTATGAAAGAATGCTCAACATCATTAGCCATCAGAGAGATGCAAATTAAAACCACAATGAGATATCACCTGATACCTGTCAGAGTGGCTGCTATCAATAAATAAACAACCAGTGCTGATGAGGATGTGGAGAGAAAATGCAGTGGTGGAAATACAGATTAGTGTAGTCACGTGGCAAACAGTATGGAGTTTCCTCAAAAAATTAAAAGTAGAACCACTTTTTGATCCAGCAATTCCACTTCTGGGAGTATATCCTAAGAATCCCACCAAGTTGAAAGAATACATGCACCCCTATGTTCATAGCAGCATTGTTTACAATAGTCAAGATCTGGAAACAGCCCAAATGCCCATCAGTAGATGAGTGGATAAAAAAAACTGTGGTACATTTACACAATGGAATGCTACGCAGCAGTAAAAAAGAAGGAAATGTTAGCTTTTGTGACAGCATGGTTGGATCTGGAGAATATTATGCTAAGTGAAATAAGCCAGTCAGAGAAAGACAAATACCATATAATATCACTTATATGTGGAATCTACTGACAAAATAAATTGCTGAACAAAATAGAAACAGAGGCATGGACACATGAAACAGACTGACAGCTATCAGAGGGGAATGGGGGGGGACTAAATAAAAGAAGGTGAAGGGATTAGCCAAAGAACATGCTCGTATAACCCATGGACACAGACAACAGCATGGTGATGGCCAGAGGGAGGGTGGCAGGGGTCATTTGGAGGTGGGCCAAGGGTGGGGGGGCAGAAACTTGGGACATCTGTAGTAGTGTCAACAATAAAAATAAAGAAAAAATACCTCATCTTCAAAGTAATTTTATTTGAATTGTATTTTTGCGCTTTCATTTTAAAATGGGCATGCCTGATATTTGGGGGAGCACATATTGCTATGAATCAACTAGTGAAACCTGACTGTGAAGACTTAATAAAAAGAGTTCATTTCCATCTTTTCTCCAACTTGAGTGTCTTAACTGGCTAAGAACATAGGCTCTGGAGTCAGACTGCCTGGGTTTTAATCCTAGGACCATTAGTTACTAGCTATGCAACCTTGGCTTTGTTTCTTAACCTCTTTGTGCCTCAGCTTCCTCATCTGTGAAATAGGGATAATATTAATACTCCATATGGTAGTTGTGATGATTAGATGGGGTGGTATATTTGAAGTGCTGGCATACAGTAGGTGTTCAGTATTATTAGCTATTATTTTCAGTGTATATTTTAAGTGCCAAAAACATTGAAGTCTGAGTGTGGTGTTACTGAAATTCCTCTATGGAACCTGTGAGCTTGGTAATCATTGAGGGAAGCTTCCTGAAGACACTGACCAATCTGATTTGCAGAAACATGGGAAATCTCCCCAAAGCAAATCCAGCATATCAAAGCAGCAATTGGATGCCATTGTAAAGGAGTACATGTTGCCTACCAGGTACTCTTGCTCTCCTCCATGTACTTCTACAACTTCTATAGATCATTCATGCAGCTGTTTATTCATTCTTCATTTGTAAAGTACTTAGCGACTCTTTACTGTGTGCCAGTCATTGTGCCAGGTGCTGAGGATACAATAGTGAACTAGCTGGACATGGTGTGTGTCTTTGGGGATTCTACTCTGTGATACAGACAAGGAAGGAATGATTAGGATGAAAAAAAATTAAATTGTGATGTGTGGTAAGCATAAAGTAGGCAAGGTGCTCATGGAACTAATAGGGAAGGGGTCTCCTTGAGATGAGGGAATCCAGGCAATCTTTGAAGAGGTAGCATTTAAACAGACCAGAGAAGTGGGAAAGCACCAGCCACATGAAAAGTGAAATCCTATTGCCTCATAATCACAATTTTTTTTAACACATCACAATCTTTGCCAAAACTTTCTCTCAACACTCTAATGATACTATTTGTGTGATGGGGATGGGCTGATGTCAAAGGAAAATGGGAAGTTCACTATGTCCCTGAGATCCTCACTCTCATTCAAGAAATGTCCATCCTTGACTGTCTCCTCCCCACCTTTGCCTTGTGAGCTCTTATCCGCTAGTAATCTTTTGCACGTGACCTCATAATCACTGAGGGATCCAGACTTTATCATACAGCTCATCTCCAATGGATTGATTGGATCCTTCCTCAGGTGCAATGTAAGCAGATCAAATACAGCAGGGCTCATTTAGTAACAAGTGGCAGAAAAACCAACTCAAAGTGGCTTTTCTTGAGCAAGAAAAGGAATTTATTGATTCCCATAGCTAAAAAGTTCAAGGGTAGATTTCAGGTGTGGCTAGATCCAGGACCTTCAACAAATGGTGGAACTCTGTCTCCCACATTTTTGACCCAGCTTTTGCTTTGTTGGTTTTGTTCAGAGGCAGGCCTTTTCCATATGGTAGTTCTAGCAGATTCAGGTATTTAGCCTTCCCAGGTTCAGTCCAGAGTAAAGAAGGCTTGGATCTCCTAAGTATTCTGGCTAAAGTCCTGGTAGGTTTTGACTGGATCACATGCCCAGTCTAGGACCAATTACTGCAGTCAGGCTAAGAGATGACTTGATTGGTCAGGGCCAGGCCATAGAATCACCCTTGGAACTAAGAATGCTCTCCAGGAAAGTCATGAATAATGAATGGCCACTGTGCTACAATTTCAGGAGCCCTACACATCAGCCCCTTATATGAAAATTCATTGAAGAGATCCTGTGTGGTTTTCAACACCAAAACATTTGATGTACTGCTCTCTGGAATGGAAGAGTAAGGGGCAAACATATTTCTGTAGGATATTTTTAAAAATATATTTTATTGATTATGCTATTACAATTGTCCCATCCCCCCCTTTATTCCCCTCCACCCTGCACACCCTCTACTGCCCACATCCCCCAGCTCTTAGTTCAAGTCCATGGGTCATACATATAAGTTCTTTTGGCTCCTCCATTTCCTATACTATTCCTAATCACCCCCCCAATCTATTTCATACCTATCAATTATGCTACCTTTGCCTGTACCTTTCCTCTATTGCCCTACTCCACTTCCCTTCTGATATCCCACCATGTGATCTCCATTTCTGTGATTCTATTTCTGTTCCAGTTGTTTGCTTAGTTTTTTTTTTTTAGGTTTTACTGCAGATAGTTGTGAGTTTGTTGCCATTTTACTGTTTGTATTTTTAATCATCTTCTTTTTCTTAGATAAGTCCCTTTGACATTGCATATAACAAGGGCTTGGTGGTGATGAAATTCTTTGACCTTATCTGGGAGGCACTTTATTTGCCCTTCCATTCTAAATGAAAGCTTTGCTGGATAGGGTAATCTTGGATGTAGGTCCTTGCCTTTCATGACTTGTAATACTTCTCTCCAGCCCCTTCTTGCCTGCAAGGTTTCTTTTGAGAAATCAGCTGATAATCTTATGGGAACTCATCTCATAGTCTTATGGGAACTCTTTTGTAGGTAACTCTCTCCTTTTCTCTTGCTGCTTTTCAGATTCTCTCCATATCTTTAATCTTGAGTAATGTAATTATGATGTGCTTTGGTGTGTGCTTCCTTAGGTCTAACTTCTTTGGGACTCTGAGTTTCCTGGACTTCCTGGAAGTCTAATTCCTTTGCTAGATTGGGGAAGTTCTCCTTCATTATTTGTTCAAATAAGTTTTCAATTTCTTGGTCTTCTTCTCCTCCTTCTGGCACCCCTATGATTCAGATGTTGGAGTATTTAAAGTAGTCCTGGAGGTTCCTAAGTCTCTCCTCTTTTTTAAAAAAAAATTCTTGTTTCTTCATTCTGTTCTGGTTGAATGTGTATTTCTTCCTTCTGGTCCAAACCATTGATTTGAGTCCCAGTTTCCTTCCCTTCACTATTGGTTCCCTGAACATTTTCCTTTATTTAACTTTTCATAACCTTCACTGTTTCCTCTTATTTTGCAACCATACTCAACCAATTCTGTGAGCATCTTGATTACCAGTGTTTTGAACTGTGCATCTGATAGGTTGGCTATCTCTTTGTTGCTTACTTGTATTTTTTCTGGAGCTTTGATCTGTTCTTTCATTTGGGCCATTTTTTTTTTTATCTTGGTGCTCCTGTTACATAGTAAGGGGTAGAGCTTTAGGTATTCATCAGGGCAGGGGAATCCATGTCACTGCGTTGGGGCACTGTATGTGGGGGAGGGGTCCGAGAGGTAACAGTGCTGTTTGCTTAGCTGTTGTCTGGGTTTCAGTCACTTCCTGTGCTACCCACAAGCAAATTGGGGTCTTGTGGTGCTGATTCCAGGGTGAGTGGTTTTGTGCATATTCTAGGACCCTGTGGGTCTCTCTAATGAACTCTCCTGTGAGGCTGGAGTTTCTCCTGCTACTTTAACACCCGTAGATTTTTTCAGTAGAGGTTTGAGGCTTTATTTCCCCACACTGGAATCCTGGGTTGTGAGGCCTGTCTCAGTCCCCAGTTATTCCTCCTGGTATATTCCCCATGCAAATGTGTGACTGCCTGGTCTTTCAGATGCTGCCTTGCCACGAGTCCTCTCTACTGCCCAGCTGCCCATCTCTGCTCCTCCTACCAGTATGGATGAATGTTTCTTCTTTAACTCCTTGGTTGTCAGACTTCTATACAGTTTTGATTTTTTCTGCCAGTTCTGGTTATTATTTTTAAATTTGTTGTTGTTCTTTTGATTGTGCAAGGAGGCACAGTATATCTACCTACACCTCCATCTTGGCTGGAAGTCTAAAACTTTTCTGTAGGATCTTAGAAAAAGAAAAAATCATTCTGGCTGAGATAGTCAGAATGAAAGACTTAATGAAGATGGTGACATTGGACTTGAGCCTGCAAAATAAAAGGATGATTGAATTTTAACAGTGGGAATGAAGAAATGGCATTTTAGATGGAATGACTGATTTGAGCAAAGGCACAAAGGCAGAAGATTACACAGTTCTGTCAGAAAGTTGTGGAAGCAGATGTTGGAAAAGTTTGAATTTTGATGCAGAAGAACTTAACTGTCTAAGCTGTCTGAAGATCATGAAGGAAATGAGCCAGCAGACATAGGCACAAGTCACTCTTCCTTTAGTCTTGGTGAAGGCTACAAGAGCTTCACTGTATAAAGACACCTCTGTGGTCAGAGCATAGACTCGGGGAGATTAGCCTGAATGCAGTAGCTACAGTGGTTTGGAATGGGGAGCATGTGTGGAGGAGTGGGGTAGGGGATCAGTTAGGAGGCTGCTGAATTATCCCCTCAAGCTTTGTGGTCTCAATCATCCCCAGATACTTCATCTCCTAACCTTCCTTATTTTCATAGGCTAAATCCATCCTGCAAGGATTCCTGGAGGATTCAGGCTATCGCATCCAGGATCTGAAGAGCTTCCACTTGGTAGGACTTGGTGCAACCCTATGTGACATGAATATCACTGAAATCTCACATATAAAGATCTCAGAATTCAGGTAACCAAAACACTAGTGTGCAAAATGGCAAAGTGATCTGCTTCTGATGCTTGGCCACCTTCTGATCTAAAACAGGGAGTGGGCTTGGCTGGATCTTTCTTTAATGTTGAGCTGACCTAACTTCTGCACACCATTTTTGGCTAGAGGGTCTTCCAGGCTCACATTATATCCCTACCTCTTAACCAGGGTGGTCATTGCCAGAATCGGGAACCTGCTCTGCAGCACCCATGTCTTGGAAGAGTTCAAGAGGAAGGCAGAAGTTGTGTTTGGGGATCCCACAGAATGGTCCGGCTCTGTCTTGCAGGAACTTGGAACCATTGCAGGTAAGAGGCCCCTTGAACATGCCTTTCTCTCTTTTTCTGATGCTAAATCTGGGAACAGAAAAAAAATCCTTGGTCGTGTGTAGCAAACATCTGTATAGTTACAGTAAAACCTAGATTTCAGTACATGAAATTGCAGATGGTGGGGTTGCAAATCTGCCATTTGAATATGCTCTCTTGGTGGTTTTGTGCACACGAAAGTGATTCAGAATGTGATTGAATTGGCTCCTAAATAGGTTTGTACACGATATGAAAATGCACCTTCTGGGTATACATTTTATTGTAGGAGACCAATCAGGGCTAATGTGACCCACATTTTTCTTCTGAGTTGATTAGGGAACTCAGTTCCCAGTGTGATTTTCAGGGCCTTCTGTAAGGAATTATGCATGCCTCAAACAGGCAGATCTGTGCATTCTGCAGCATCATTAATAAAATAAGTAGAGTTCTGCTGGTTTGAACTAAACCCTTATGTTTCCTTTTTCTCCCCAGCTGGATTAACTAAGGAAGAGCTTCGAGCGCTTGATAAGGATTTGATGCCGTATTTCCAACCATCAGCAATCAGAAGCTTTCCTGATGAGATATTCAAAGTAGGTTCGCAGTTCCTGAAGGAGAATTGGAGCTCGACCCCATTTCATATCACAGCAGGAAGCAGATGTCAGGCCTTGTATTCTAGGGGCACAACTGGGCTTCTGCTCACAGTGCCAGAGGAGAATTGTATGCTGACAATGGACGAGTCACAAGATAATTTCAGGATTTTTAAAGGTTTTTTCTTAAAATTTTAATTTATGTTTTAATTGTATTTATTTTTATGGTTGCATTCTTTTCATAGTGAGTGGCACTAATTTCTGTTTATGGTGTTATGACAAGTTTATATTCCCTTATCTGAAACCTTTGGGGACAGTTATATTTTAGAATTCAGAATTTTCTGGATTTTAGAAAGATCACTATGTGACTGCACAGTATGGCTGTGTCTTGGGAAATTCCTATAAGCAAACACATTGTTTCTTTTAAGAAACTGGTGACAAGTCTCACTAACTGAAATAAATAGAGACTATAAATGGCCTCACATCAGTTCAGGTCAGGTTTTGCTAACAAATAAGTTTGTCTTAAACTTTAGAAAAAACTTTCCATTTGCAGACTTTTTATGGACTTCAGAATTGCAGATGGGGGATTGTGGACCTGGATATTTCTTTTCCAAATATATTTCAGCAAAAACACTTGAATTGATTTAAAGAAAAATATTTTAAAAACCACAGTAGGACAGGTGACAAACTACTATGAAAAAAATTGAGAGGGTGGAATTGGATCAACTGAAGTTAAGGAAGCAGGGTATCCGGTGAGAGGTCCTGGCTTCCTATCCATGTGCAAGATTAGGGGAGTGTTTGTCTGGGGCAGCCTGCTCTAATTGGGGCTGACCCTGGTGTTCTTGCTTGCTGGGTAAGTTGAGAACACAATCTTTCTCCCACAACTGGATAAGACAAACAAATGAGCTTAGACAGACTCCCATGATGCCACATCATTGGTTTATTTTAAGACAGCAGATCCTGAACCATTGAAATACCCAGAACAGCTCCCAGCACAGAGCAGGCACAGTAGTTGCTTTGAGGAATAAATAGTCCTGAAGGCCACTGAGCTTCCCCTCTGGGGAGCTCTGTGGGACAGGCAGCTTGGTTCTGAATGCTGGCCTGTTGCTGAGCACTTTCTTATGGTCTTGTTTGGAGTGCAGTTTGTGGCTGCTTCCTTGCTCCAGCATTTATTCCAGAAATTCCTATTGACCACCTACACTGCAGTAGGCTGAAGGCTAGGTGCACCTGGGCATGCACTGGGGAAGGGGTCTAACAGTGTCTTCCGGGGCTTGGAAGATAAACTGAAGAAATGCAGTGAGCTGGGTAGGAGTGGAAGTAAACCAGAGAGTCCTACCTAGATGGGGAGGCTACTTCTTTATTTATTTTTATTTTTTAATCTTCACCTAGGGATATGTTTATTGATTTTTAGAGAAAGTGGAAGTAGGGTGGGGGGAGTAGAGAGAGAGATCGATTTGAGAAACTTTGACTGGTTGCCTCCCCTATGTGCCCCAACAGGGGATCAAACCTGAGACACTTTGGTGTATAGGATGATGTTTCAATTAACTGAGCCCCTGCCAGGGCTACTTCTCATCTCTGGCACACCAGTATAATGTGATAATGTGGGCCCAGGGTTGTTGGATCTTTCTTTTCTTTCTTTCTTTTTTAAAAAAGAATAATAATAATAAGAAGCCCTAGCTGGTGTGGCTCAGTGGATTGAGTGCAGGCCTGTGAACTACAGGGTCACTGGTTCCATTCCCAGTCAGGACACATGCCCAGTCCCCAGCTGGGAGTGTGCAAGAGGTAACCACATATTGATGTTTCACTTCCTCTCTTTCTCCTTCTCTTGCCCTCTCTAAAAATAAATAAATAAAATCTTTAAAAAAAAAGAAGTCAGGAGTCTCCATTTTTACTGTGAAATCTCCTGATAATTAAATGTTGGCAACAACTTTGAATTTGCTTTTTAAAATATAGTGCAATAGGCCTAGAGATTCAATCTGGCTTGTGGGTGACAAGTCAGTAACATTAGAAAAACAGATAATTTTTATTATAGACTCTATTAATGGTAGATGTAAGGTGGAAGCCAGAAGAACACCTACACTGTGCATGTGGGGTGGAGGACAGTGAGAGAAAGGAGATGATGCTGAATCTTGTAGGAGAGGTGGAGAGAGAGGAACACTGTCCAGACAGAAGGAAGAGCTGGGCAGAAGTGCTGACTCAGGGGTGCTGCACAAGTAGCTGTTCATTCTCCTGAGTGAAGAGTGCTGGGGGAAGTGGCTGGAGAGATGGGCAGGGCCCAGGGCACAGAGGCCTCATGGCCACATTCAGGAGGTGCCTGAGCTGTGTCCTGGAGTGGGCAGGAAAGAGTCTACATGCATCCAGGAATACATCTCCCTTGGCAGGAAAGAAGGTGAAGAAGAAGAGGAAGGGGTGATAGTTTCTAACCCCCTTTCTCAGAATCGTCTGGGCCCTTAGAAAATAAGCCAGATGACTTTAGAGACCTTCCCACAAATGCAGAATCCTGCCATCACATCTCATTCCAGACTCACTGGAACTAGTCACCAAGTCCTCTGACTGAAGTGATTCCAGAAGCCTCTTGTTTAGCGTCCTCAAAGACACCGTGTGCACCAAGGAATTTTCCACTTCCAGTGTCCAGGGCAGACATCACTAATAGATTCCACTCTCTCCCTCCTCTGAGGACTCATGGTGCTTTGGCACTCACCAAAACATCAGCATATGCATAGGAGATGAGTCCACTGTGCCATCCGTATCTCGTCCAAAAGCCGGGAGAGTTTATGTAGCTTGCCCAATATCACGCCGCTTCAGTGTAGCAGAGCTGGAACACAGATTCAGCTCCATGGCCTTTGAGCATGCATTTTCTCCTCCACATCAGAAGCATTTAGGAGGCACTGTGCATGGCACTGAGCAACATTAACGCACACAGTGAGACATCACAGGCTCCCATTTCAACTCTCCTTTAATACTGGTTGCTTAAGGAGGAAGTCTCAGTGTGGAGTTAAAATGTCTTCAACACCTCTGCAGCACATTTAAATCCCCTCTCTCTTTTTTAAAGGCCTGAACAAATCTAGCTAGAATTCTATAATGTTTTCATTTTTTAGAAGATTTTATTATTTTTAGATAGAGGGGAAGGGAGGGAGAAAGAAAGAGAGAAACTAGGATGCAGGAGAGAAACCTCAAGATAGGTTGTCTCTCACAGGCCCCCAAATGGGAACCTAACCTAACCCCAAATAGGAACCCCGCAACCCAGGCATGTGCCCTGACTGGGACCTAACTGAGACCTTTCTGTTTATAGGAAGACACTCAACCCGCTGAGCCACACCTGTCAGCCGTGTTATTTTTATTTCTTTTGGCTTGTTTTTAATGGTTACTGATGGCACATCAACCTGGTTTTCTATTTTGTTTTTAATGGTTACTGATGGCAAGTCAACCTGGTTTTCCATTTTTGGAAATTTCTATTTAAAAAACAAATTTATTTTGGTAGTGAAAAATACCAAAATATCACTACCAAAATACGATTTTTAAGGAGAAACTGTAAAGATGAGCATAAAATGGTACATGACGGTGCTGCACCCTTGCCCCTGCAGGAGCTCTCAGTGGATCAGATTGCTGCCCTGGGTCCCCAGAATGCCGCGGCTGTGTCCGTGACCCAGCGCAGCCAGCTCAGTGTGCAGCAACTGCAGAGCCTCCAGTGGGCGCTAGATGGTGCCAAGATGCATTTTTGGCTAGATGCGCCCCCCAGCGCCAGCCCCACCTGGACCCCCTCCTCCCATTCTCCAGGTGAGCAAGAAAACCCCCTGCCCATCCACCATTCCCCATCCTACATTCCTATCCGTTGGTCCGCCTTGCTCGGCCTGGTGCAGGAAGGTTCCTAAGATTCAAGTTGGGGTCTCTGATAGTGGAATTCTGTGTTCAGAGAAAAATCCAAAGATTTTACTAAACATGTATAAATGACTTTCAATGTTACAGAACAGATACACACAGGTTTGTTATGTCCCCCGCCTCTAGGAAAGACATCTCTCAATGACGGAGATTCATGAAAAGGAAAGGAAATGTTTATTTAATGCTATACAGACTTAAATTACTGACTAATATCTTCATTAAAATATCAAAGTGCTTTTGGATAACCACAGATGCCTACAATGCTTCCTTCTGCCCCTGCCCCTAATTCAGGGTACCGTAACTCAGGAAAAGAAGCAAATGTCCAGGATCCAGGCTCCTGACACCATCAGCTGTGTCATTGTCCAGGCAGGATCGCTGATTAATCCAAAGCCATGTGGCACCTTCTCATGGCCTACTGGCAAGAGTTCTTCCCCCTTCTTCCAGGCCAAGTCTCTCCTGATTCCCAGGCCATGCAGCCAACAGGAGCACCCCAAAGCTGCATGGTCCTCTTCTACCAGAGCTGCGGGGGTCTGCACTCTGGTGAAACTGTGTGGCTCTCCTTTCACCTAAGTTGCGGGGAGGGGGTCACCACATGGCCAAAGCCGAGTGGCGGTTCTCTGCTGAAGCTGCATGGTGATTTTCCCTCATATGACTGAAGGGTTCCTGACTCTGCCAAAAGCACGTGGTTCTCCCTCTAATGGCTGCCGAGTAAGGGTTTAAATCCCTGAGCTAATCTTCCTCTGCAGTCCCATTTCTGACTCCTCCTACAATCAGCTACACTTGCCAGCACTCCCTATCCTTCCAGCTTTACTGGGCTGCCATAGTGAGTCTGGGCAGGTGTGGCCCCATGGTGTGGAGCCAATCATCTCCAAGCTCTCATGCAGGTGCTGTAAACAGGGGGAGTTGCCTTCTAGTTCCATCTTGGGTGGAAGTCACTTCCATCCCCCTAGTTCAAAGCATGGCCACAGCTATTCAGCATATCTATGAAACCAGTTAAAGGTTATGGATATGTTAAATGACCACACCAGAGGTTAGCTGCAAAGCTGTTGCTATGCAAAACAGCTCTCAATGGCCCTGTTCCATTTGTGCCTTCCCCCAACTCATAACTGAGGGGGAAGGGGTGAGGACATCTTGTATGTCTTTCTAATATTTCCTGGACACACTGAGTTCTGGGCTCCATTCCAAATCCCTATTTTGGGCCCCCTCTTTTGGCTGCACCCTGTTACATCAACTCCTGCTGCACTTAAAAGTCACCCCCGGGGCTCTTTAAAAACCTCCAGTTTTGCAGGCCCCACCTAGAACCTATTGAATCAGTCTCTCAGGACTAAATTCATTTCACTGATTCTTCTTTGCCTCCTCCTTCCTTCTCACTGTGCAGTGTTAATTAATAAATCTAACTAATATATATTTATGTGCCAGGCCTGCTGTAGGGGCTGGGAACAGAGAGGTGAGCCCAACTGTCTTGTGAATGAACAAGATGATTTCATAGCTGGTGAGAGCAGGGAAGGAAAGAAGCCAGGGAGGTGAGATGACTGAGGGTGGAGCTAAGAGGGGAATAGGGATATGTGGTTTTCCTCCCTGTTTTTCCTCCTTGCCTTTCTTAGTCCTCCCCTCCTTCTCCCTCACTCTCCCACTTCTTTGTGATTCCTCTGTCTTTAGTGAGTAGCATCTTTGGGCTAAGATGTGGGGAGACAGTTGTGAACAAACCACAATTGTCTTCCATCGTCACTGAGTATAGGGGCAAGGGGATAATACATATCCAGGTGATCATGAGGCAGTATGACAGGTACTATGATGGGAACACAGCACTGAGGGGACACGGGAGCTGCAGCTGACCTGGGTTCAGGGAGCACTGGGCAGTTGCCTGGGCAGTCTCCCAAAGACAGTAATGTCTAAGCCCCACCCAAGGTGGGGAGAAGATGGACTCAGCCAGGTGTCCCAGAGGACACAGGAGGGTGTCTGAGGTAGAGGGAACAGTGTGAGTAAATACCCAGAGAACAAAGAGAACTTGGCACTTAAACCTCCACTATACCTTTAACAGTGCCAATGTCAGAAATGTTCAAACCTGTAGAGAACTTTTATGAGTTTATTTGAGCCCAACTGATGACAACTGCTGGGAAGCAAAATCTCAACAGATTGAGAAAATGCTCCAGAGAATGGCAGTTTTGCACCTTATCTTACACTTCAGAATCAAAGGAGAAGAGGTAAGGGGGTTACATGAAATTCATTGGTGGTAGATTAGGGAGGCAGGGGAATACAAAGTGGGGAACTCCGAGATTGGATAAGAACTAAAACAGATAGACACCTACTTCTTTTAATTTTTTTTATCCTCACCCAAGGACATTTTCATTGTTTTTAGAGAGAGAGTAAGGGAGACAGAGAAGTGTCAATCAGCCACTTCCCCTACATGCCTGGACCAGGGATTGTACACACCTGGACCAAGGATCAGACCTGCAACCCAAGCATGGACCCTCACCTGGAATCGAACCTGCAACCTTTTGGTTACAGGAGACCACTCCAACCAGCTGAGCCACACCTGCCAGGGTGACACATACTTTTCTTTTACACTTCTGGTTATAGGATAGTTAACAGTTAATGATCAAAATAATAATAATAATAATGATGATGATGATGATGATGATGAGGTATTTTGTGGTCTCTTTGGGTGTGATGGTTGTGCTTTGAGGGGCCTAGAAAAAAGAAATTACTTTGATATTCCAAAGGTATGTTATCCTAGATGCAAAAGGACAATAGACAGGCTCAGTTAAGGTAAAGATTGACCTTTGCCAAAGAAAACAATAGCCTAGGACATGACTACCTGTCTTGAACTGCTTTTAGTTAGGAGGTTTTAATTTCAGACCATCTTATGTGGTTATTTTGCTCTCTGAGTTTGTAAGCCCACCACACAGGCCTCCCTTGAGCTTCTCAGGTTTAGTATGTGGCCCCTTTTCCACACTAGCCTTTAGTTTGAGATGGCAAATTAGAGGATTCCCAATTTCTGCTGCTGCCAGTGGCCAGAGATGGTATTAATAAACAGGAATCATACCTTTTGATTTACTGTGATTATTTAAAATTTTTTTCATTAGCCCTGTCTGGTGTGGTTTAGTTGGTTAGAGCATCAACTTGTAACATAAGGGCTGCAGGTTAAATTTCCAGTCAGGGCAAATACTTAGGTTGGGGGTTTGTTCTCTGGCCTGGGTGTGTATAGGAGGCAACCTGTTGATGCTTCTCTCTTGCATGAATGTTTCTCTTTTTTCCTTCCTCTCTCTCTAAAAGCAATGAAAAAAAAAAAAAAAAGTCCTCTGCTGAGGATAAAACACACACATACAAATCCCTGCAAAATTTCTTCATTAAAATATAATGTGTATATATTTGGAAGTTATTTTTAAATGTTGTAGTGTTTTGTGTATATAATACACACCATAGATAACATACATGGTTCACAACATGTAAGGTCTGAAAATGGATGCAGTGACATATCCCTTGGTCCCCTGCCCCCAAGTCACCTAGTTTCCTTCCCCAGAGGCAGCCAGTGTTACCAGCCTCTTGTGCATTTGCCCAGAGATATTTCTAGATTATCTCTGCACTATGGCAGAAGCTTATTATATATTTCATTCTAGGTCTTCCATTTTTTACCTAACAATGTAAGGAGAATGTTGGAGACGGTTCCATGTCTGTACATAGAGCTGTTCTGTAGCTGGTTTTCTGGCTGCCATAACTTTATTTAACTAGATCTCTGTAGACAGACACATCACTGTTTCTGTTTTTGTTTTTTACTGTTACAAAGAACATGGCAGCATCTGTTCAAGTTTTCTGCAGGATAAACTCTTCAAGTGGGATAGACAGGGCAGAGAGTTTGTGCATTTGTAATACTAAGGGATATTGCCACATCCCTGGCAGAGAAGCAGAGGGGCAGTGCCAATTTTCCCTTGAACCAGTAGGGTCAGAAAGTAGCTAGGGCTCCTTAAAAAGGTGGTCCTGTGAGTCCTCAGCCAGGCACAATCCTAGATGCCTTTCTCTCTCCATTCATCCCTCAGGTCTGAGCAGGCTGACAGTGGGTGGACCCTTCTGTGGGCCAGGACTTTAATCTCTTGTTTCCTAAACCTGCCTTATAATCTGAATCACCTGGGGTTGATGCTTAAAATTCAGATTCCTGGGCCTGTCCCAGACCTGCTGAATCTGAATCTGCAGGGGAGGATCCTGGAATTTGATTTCAACCAGTTCCCCAGGTGACTCATTTGATGAAGGCAGCTCTGGTACTGCTGATTCCCACAATCTTAGTTAATTCTCACCACCCCAACCTCTTATTTGGGGTCATCACTCCCACTCAAGAGACAGCAAAGCAAGATTCAGCAGGTCAAATGAGTGGCTCCAGAGGGGGGCCAACCCAGGGAGTTGGATAAAATGCATCCACTCTCATGGGCTGTGGAGACCCCCTGTGTACTTTCTTGTACTTCCTTTTAGGAGCCTCCATTCCCCTGGGTCTTTGGCCTGGCTGCCTGTTGCTGGTTCTAGTGCCTCAGCTCATGTGGTGAGTGGCCAGCACACATCACCCTCCAGTGCCGAAGCTGCTGGCCGAAGACCTTGACCTGAGACGAGGACCAAGAGACCAGGGCCTTGAAACTGAAAAGTCACGAAAAAGAAGAAAAATTACTAACAATGATCTTGCAAGTTCTCAGCTGCTTTGTGAACCCAGCTGAGACACATCCTCTGCGCCGTTTCAGCCTCTCTTGTTTTCCAGCCTAGAGACAGAAGCTGTTCAGGAAGGGGGTGTTCAATAGCATGAGGACCTTGCATACAAGTTACTGTCCTTTCTTCAGAGAGAGGCCAGAGCAATGGGTTCAGGCAAAAGCATCACTTTAGCCAGGTTTCTACTGATGGTTTCTACTCTGCCTTAATTTCCCTTCCTCGGGGCTACAGGCTACATTGGATTTCTTCTTAGACATTTAGCAGAGCTGAAATAAATGAATCCCTCACAGGAAGCCAATATTCCTGCCTGATTGCTGGGACTAATTGATGTTCTGGTGGGCATTTCATTGCTTGGGAATTAAAACATTTAACATGGCTCAATGTTAAATCAATTTTTAAATACATTTTCCAGACACCTTCCATTTCAGCAGGAGTCAGCTGAATAGATGGCTGTTATCAGTGAAGCTTTCCCAAAATTCCTTTTTTGGTGGACATGGTGGATTTTTCTGTTTCAAGTTGCTCTGGGCTTTGGGGATGGGTTGAAATAAAAGAAAATATATTGTGGAAGTGAGTCACCCATGCGATTATAGCACAGCAGAGCAGACACAGCTCACCGGCCCAATCCTTTTGGAGGCTGGGATAGAGTTACTTCTGGAAATTTGCAGGACACTCTTGGCCTTTGGCTCAGGGAAGCAAAACTCAGGAAGGGGCAACAGCAGTGGTACTTTGCCACCTCCCATGTGTTGTGCCTTCTTAAAGGCAGCCATCAAAGTTGTTTCACAGCATTCCGTAGGTAGCAAGTTACGCATCCTGGGTTCTCCTCCTGCACACACCTGGAGGTAAGAAGAAAACCTGCTTGAGTTTCCAAACTCTCCAGTGTTCCCTAAGAGGTGAGATTTTTAAAAGTAGTATAGGTAGGTGTTACAGAGACTGGCATTTTCTCAAATGTCACAGGTGATTATGACAAGAAATTAAAAGACCAAGGTTTGGAAGGTGTGGCCTTGCAGGTATTGTTAGTGTAGGGAGCTAGACAGTAATAAAGGAAGGGAGTAAAGGGAATCGGACGTTAGGAAGCCTAATAAACTGGGAAACTACAACTTTACATGCTGTCTAGGGGATGGCAGCATTGCCCTGCCAAGGGTATTGACACCCTTCCCTCCCTGGTGTAGGTAGAAAGGACTAGCTTCGCAGTCTCCCTGAGGAACTGCTGGCCTGGTACCAAATAGTTGAGGGAAGGAGGAGGGGAAAGTCCTCTGCCGCTGTGCATGCCCAGTAGAAGCCAAATGGCGCAGGGGGTGGTGCTTCCACTTTGAGGCACGGCCTGGGCAAAGGATCGGATTGGATAAGGGACACAGAACCCAGAAGATCTAGGGAATGGATTGGTTAGAGAGAGGGCTTATCAGAAACCTGTGAAGGATTAGGAAATTGATTGGTTAGTTCGAAAAAGTGTCTGGTCCTTCTTGAGCCTGAGATAATCAGCCTCACAAAGGTGAGCAGTCGCGCTCCCCCTCTGCCAACACCGGCTCTTTCAAGTGGCCCTAGCAGCTGCCTTCAGCCCAGCAGCTGTGTGGACTGCAAGTATAGGCTCCCAGCACCAGCTTGGAGACAGCAACACAACAGCAACACAACATCTACTGGAGTGCAGCCAGGAACAGACTAGGCTAGCCAAATGGGAACGGTCTCAGCTGGGCTGAACCGATAGCGCAGAATTTCAGGACACTGGCTTTTGTTCTGGGGTTGATGAAAACAAGGCTGGACTTCTTTCACAGCGGGGTGGAGTGGAACCTGGGACAGTCTTTTAATTTTGCTTCTACAATAAATCTTAACCACCACACCTTATCCTCCCCTATGTGGGTCCCTGGAACGCTTTCCTTGTGAGTCTGTGAACCATTACTACTGGCAACAACGTCATTTAGGCTATGATTTGGTTTTCTTTCATTGGCGGGAAAGTGGTGCTAATGTTGCTTCTCCAGCCAGTTGTTTATCCTGTCACAAATCACACCAGCCGCCGATTTACCTGAGCTGGGCCAGTTGCTTGGAGAGGGATGCTGGATGGGAATGTGTCTGTGCTCATTTTGATCAGAAAGGCCCTCAATCTTATTCGTTATTCTCTCTGATTATTGCATTCCTTTAGATTATCCTGGCAATGACAACAAAAACAACTCTTCTTTGAGGCAGACTTCATGCTACCACTGTCATGTAATTTTGGGTCTCATCTTCCCATCCCCTCATGTGTTTTTGATTATTTCCTGGATTCCCTCCCATCCTGGATGATGATCATGGCTCCTGGTTTGGAGGGCCAGCTCTGCCTCCGGCACTGTTCTGAGGGCTTTGCCTGTGTCCTTAGCTCACGACATCATCATCACAAACCTGCCAGGTGGGTGCCACTATGATTCCCATGTTCCAGGTGAGGGGACTGAGACTGAGAGGTTAAGGAACTCTTGTCGAAGTCCTGTCAGATAGCAAAATTTGAATGCTGACTTTTTTTTTTTTAATCTCACATGTTGCAGCCTTCTTTAACTTCTCTAATAAGTTAGATCAGAAAGAGATTCTATAAATTCCTTCACCTCTTATTCTGGCAGGAGGCCAGCTGCTTCACAGCACGAATAATTGGCGATGGCCTCAGGCAAGAAGACAAACCTAGTTTGTGCCCTGCAGGACCCTCAGGGTCTCAGGTTGAAATGTGCAGTCCTTTGCACACTGGAAAGCAGTGGGTCATGCTGGCAGGTGCCTTTCAATGTCAACCCTGCTGTTGGATTCCCAGAGTCCATCTTCTACATTTCCCCAGCTGGATGGATGCAGAGATGCAGTCACTCACGTGCAGGTTACAGGGTGCTGACCATGGTTCTGATTGCTCAGGACCTGTGACATGCTGGTTATTTTGAATATTTCCCCAGCTAGATCCTTTTGCTGAACCCTCCCCTTCAGGACCACTTCAGACACTGAGCCTGGTGTGATGGGGGCTGGAAGTCTCCCAGAAGGATTTTGCACATGTAGTAGGCACATCAGCCCATCCTCAGGAGAGAACATCCTGGAAACAGCCATGACTCTCTCCCATGTATGTGATCATCTCCTCTGCACAACTGGAGGCTGGAAGCCCCTTTGAAGTGACTGAACTACCCTCCCTTGGGGGTCTAGTGCATCTTCATCTTTTCCCTGCAATATCAGGCCCACAGAAACCCCACTCCCCATTGCACTTCTCTATGGTCCTCCCTGAGGTCTTGGGATGGGAAACCTGAGGCTCTGATTCCCACTGGTGTCCAGTCCAGCTCCAGAACCTGTCACACCAAGAAAGATTTAAGATTAGAGGAATGGTCATGGCAACTCACCAGCATGTGTCCCCATCAGAATATAAGCAGCTGTGGGCAGGAGCCTTGTCTGTCAGGTTCACTGCCATGCTTCTACTGCTCAGCTGTACCCATTAGGCTGGGTCATGGTTGGTGTTTGTTACATATTTGTTCAATATAGGAGTGAAACCACTTCCCTCCTTGCACTGAACTGAACTCAGTAGGATCTTTGATCAGGCAAATGCTGGGAAACTTCAGCTCCAGGGGAGCTGGGGGAAATATGATTAGAATATATTTATTTAACAAAAACTTATTGAGAATCTACTTCTACCAGCCCTGTGTTAGGCACTATGGATAGAGAGTACACAGCCCTGCCATCATGGAACTCGAGTTCTGCTGGGCACTGGGGGAGGCAGGTAATACACACATACATATCAGAGGGTGACAGATCTGGAGGGAGGAATTGGAAGCTTCAGGTGGTGGTGTGGAGGAGGGCAGAGAACAAGTTTTAAGTGAAAATCAGGTGATCAAGGGAAGCCTCACAGAAAAGAGGATGACAGCAAAGATTTGAGGGAGGCGGTGGGGGGGGTCATATGTATCTACATCTACCCCATCTGCTTCATCTATCTATCTGTCTATCATCTATCAATCTATCTGTCATCTATGTATCCATCTGTATCTATATGTGTGCCTATCCTCATCATCATCTCAGGCAGAAGGACAAACAAGTGCAAAATCCCAGAGGCAGGATTAAAGGTTAGGGTGTTTACAGACTGTTGGAGTGACAGGTGGCTGGGACAAAGCAGTGGGAGTGGTGTGAGGAGAGGCAGGAGATGAGGCTGGAGAGGTGATGATGGTGGGGGCCGGATCAGGTAGGGCCTTGTGGTCACCATAGAGCTTTGTCTCATGGTTCTGAATGGAATGAAAGTGGGATGAGGTGGAACTCACATTGGATGTTTGCCTTCCCCCACACCAAATTAGGAACTAAAAGAGAAATTTGTTTATTGAGGGTAAGAGAGTACAAGCAATCTAAAAATCAAAAGCTTATGTGGCTTTAATTGGCTTTTCTTCCTATTGTTGAATGGGGCTGGGATATTATTTGTACATTTTCTAAGGGTCCCAATCTGCTCATGAAATCCTTACACAGGGAAGCTGTGGGGCAGAGATTTCTTAAGCAACCCATTGGAGAAACGCTTATGAAGTCTTGAGTAATTGCTCAGCACCGCCTACTTCTTTCCCTTCTGCTCCATGTGTACTACAGCATAGGCTGTGCATGTGTTGGTGAGTGCAGCAAAAAGCTCTGGAAGCCCTCTCTGCTGTCTCAGCACTGGTCCAGGTCCTTCACTGTTTTGTCCATGGCCAGAGGGTCTTTTTGATTTTCCAAAAATCCAGGGAACTCTTTTCCTATGGTTACTCTCAGGTCCTTCTTTGTTAGGTAGCCTTTACTCCAGAAAATTTGTGAAATGTGAACATTTCACAAATTTTTACAATATGTTCCATTTGAGATGGCATTTTGGGGAGGTCTTGGCCAGAGGCATGGCGGGACCTTTCTGGACCTTTGCCCTCTACAGCTCTCCTCCTCCAGCACCAAGACTTCTTAGAAAAATTGACTGTGGCTCCTGGAACTCTTCTGAGTTCTGTCTTACATTCTTTACATATTGTCTGGCTTCCCTTACTTTCCATCCTGCTGCTTCCTTGAAAAGTGGTCCTTGTATCAATTCAGTTTGAAGAACATTATGGTAGGAGATTTATCTTGCGATTTTGTCTCCTGGTCCTTCCCTGTACCCTAGACATGGAGAGAGACTTTATCCTCACTCCATGCTGCTCATTGCTGATGGCAGGTTTCCTCCTGTTCCTTACACCAGCTGGGTAAGGAGTTAGCTACAGGAGTGCCCCTGTGTCACCTGTAGGTGGTATATTGGTACCCTCCTGACTTATGTCCCTGCCAGGAGCCAGGATAGGTCCTGGATTCAGGCTGGGCTGGATCCAAGGGCTCCAACAGCATCCCCAGGAGTTGGTTTCTCTCTCTTGTCTCTTTGCACTGCCTCCTTTAGGTCTGGCTTCTTTTTTAGGTGGGCTCTCCTTTTATGGTGGCCACTGTCAGCTTTAGATGTATAGCTTAAAAATTTTAGCAATATTGTAAGAGAGAGAAATTGGTCTTTTCTGCCCATGTCAGCCAACATCCCTGGATTTGCTTTGATTTGGCTTACTTGAGGCAGGTGCCCATCTCTCAACTGACCAGTGTGGCCAGGGCGAAGGAGCACACCAATTAGCCAATCCTAGGCCAGCAGATTGCCCTGAATACTGCCCAAGATGACACTGACTGAACAGGAAAGGGCTGGTTCCACTAGAGTTCAGTTACCAAACTATGGTAGGTAGAATTCTGAGATGGCCCAAAACTCCCCAATGTGCATGCCCTGTGAAATCTCCTCACCCTGAAGTGCAGGCAGAACCTGTGGAGTGATGGGATGTCACTCCTGTGATTAGGTTGCTAACTGGTTGACTTTGACTTAATCAAAAGGTAGCTATCTGGGTGAGCCTGACCTACCCTTTAAAGGAACTAGGCCCTTCCTGAAGTCAGAGATCTTTAGGGTGTGAGAGAGCTCATGAAGGGGCCACATGACAAGGACTAGGATGGACTCTAGGAGGTGAGAGGGAGGTGGACTCTGATAGCCAGCAAGAAAACAGAGACCTCAGTCATACAATCACAGGAACTGAAGTCTGAAAACAATCAGCAGTTTTGGAAGAAGAGACCTCAGACCCCTGAGCAGAAGATCCAGCTGAGGTGTGCTCAGACTTCTGACCTACATAACTGTGCGATAATAAACGTGTGTTACTTAAGCTACTACATTTCTGTCAATTTGGGTTGTAGTAATGGAAAACCAATTCACAGAATGAGGGGAAAGGAAGAACCGAGACACAAGCAGCCATCTATGGTTGAAATAGACTAGATTTGGAATTCAAGCTTAGCCTGGGAAAATGTCCATGTCCATGAACCCCATGCTGGGAAGCAGTTTTCCTGGGTGAGCATTCTATTTGCTTTCAGTCTCTCTAGGTTCTTCCACTTCTTGTAGGAAGGGAGGCCTGGTGTATTTATTTATCTTTTGCGTCTGTCATTTATAGTGACTTACCATCAATTCTTCCTTCCTCACAATGCTGCTTCCTTAATTGAAACATTCCTCTGGGACTGTTAGTTATGTGGCTTAGGTAGGATTGATCCTACTTTTGGCTCCTAGTCTAGGCTCCAATTCACTTAAACCAATTGGCATATCCCATTCCTCAGGCCACAGTGATTGATTCATGGATGAGCCAATGAGAGCCAGGCCCTGGATTTTTATTCAACCTTTAAAGGAAAAGCCAGGGGATGGGGGAACTCCTTCCTTCTGGACATGAACTGGCCAGTCATCTTGAAATTGTAAAAGGAGAAGCTGCATGAAGGAATGGAATTAATAATTGAAAGAGGAATGGAGTTAAGAAATAGTGTGAGAAAAACCAGGTCTGGTACAAGTTTTTGGAGCCTGGATCAAACCATACCTGCAATTGTATCCTGGACCATTTGTATGTAATGAACAAATTTCTGATACCTACAATTAGATGGAATGGCTCCTCTTCCCTGCTTATTCTTAATTTTTGGTGTCCACAGGTTGCTTTTTGTGGGGGGGAGGGCTCCGCCCACAGCGCCCCACCCATCCACCATGGATAAGAATAAGTCTACTGAGACATGATCTGCCTGGGGTGGAGAGGTGGCTGATCTCTCAAAGGAAGAGGGCCAAGAGCCCCTTCCTCAATGGCTTTTATTAGGTTTGTTTTACACAGGAATACAGGTAAAGCTCATTAATCATTGTCAGACAGCAAGGATCAAACAATACATAACATACAAAGAACTCAGGGCTTATTTTGAGTCAGGGACTGTTAGCTAAGGGGCTACAAAACTTTGGGAAACAACTCATTTACTGCTGGGACCCTTATCATTTAGTTGAGAGCATTCTTAGCAAAGCAGGTTTCACAGGATTTTATATATTCTTTCTTAGTCCTAATCACCCGTTGAACCCGCCCTATCCAGCACAGAGCTGCACCACCCTCTGTCATTGTTTCAGGCTTAAATCAGGCAGAGCCAGGAAGCCAAGAGATAAGGAAACTTCTCCCAGACAGAATGAGGACTCAGGCTATGTCAGGATAGCCAGGGGCCGTGGGGGGGGGGGGGGGGGGGGGGGTGAGGGTCCATCACCCCCTTTTGTTGTGTGGCCTCCCAAGTCCTTCCTTGAGGGCCTTCCACATGATCATGCCTGTCTTAGGCGACCCCTCCCTTGAGGGAGTCTTACCCATCATTGGTTAACCGACCAAGCATTGGGGGCCAGTTATGGATGAAGCAGAAGGGGTGCTCCTGACAGGGAGATAAACTTTGTCTCCTTAGTGGCTCACAGTCCGAAGGCTGCTCACTCAGCCTTAGCCATGGGGGGTTACAGCTCCTGAAACCAGGCAGGGCAGTTCCCAACAGCTTTTTATTGTGAATTTGGCTGATTATGAAGTGACATTTGCTCTATAACCAATTGGTATGGACATCTTGGCCTTACAAAGCCCCAGCAGCCCCAAGCTTTCCCCTGAATCTGTCTCAGATGAACCTGAGTAATGGTTTACAAGGACACTGTGTTTGAAAACTGTGTAACGTTTTTACACAGATGATAAAATAGGAAAATAGTGCTGAAGATTTTTGCCTGAGTACTGGCCTTGTTCTAGAGATGACTTTTGTCAGAGATTTGTACCCTGTCCCCCTCCAGGGGTCTCCTTGTTGGAAATTTGGCCTCAGGGGGCTGAGTCATACCTTACTGACTCCAGGTATCCAAGTCTTCTTTTCCAGCTGAGCCTGATGCTTCCTGTGCCCTAAGGGCAACCTTGTCTTCTGCTTTTCTTCCTCCTGGTTTAGCATCACCCAGGGCAGAACTCTGGGCAGGGGTGGGAGGAAGAGGGGGAGGGTTCTTTTGTTCTCTTGGATAGTCTGGATTTGCTGACACAGCAACCAGCTCTTATGAAGTTGGATTTTCTAGGCAGCATCCAACATACCTCATCATGTGGTTTCTTGTAAAGGTGCCTCTGGTCTTCACATAGATACCGGGGGTTTTGTTGTTTTTCGTGTGTGTAGTGCATGACTGTCCCCATAGTGTCCCTGTGATCAGACCCCCACACTGGTCTTGTCAAGTGCTTGGCTATAGAAATGAAAGAACGATATGCAATGATGCTGATCCCTGCAAACAGGCTCTTACAGATCTTCATACCCTGCCTCCTCTCCACCCCCCAGGCCTGGCACTCTTGCAGTGAGTGTCCTTGCTGCATGTTCAAGGCCTTCTCTCCAGGGCGGGGAACTGCACTTCCTAGTAATACCTCTAGTTTTGGGCAGTCAGAGCTTCTTCCAGGGGCTCCAACGTTTGCCTTGCTTCAGGCTATGGTCAGATACAACAGGGTGGGGGGAGGGTGGGCACTTTAATCCTCCTAAGCAGACTGCCAGGCATGCGTTCCAGAGAAGACCTTCATTTGAAAAGCTATTTGGGGTTTTTCCATTCTGGTTGGAAGAGCAGCTTCTGAGAGCCTATGGCATCTGCTCTTTCTCAGGAGATTTTAATGACGTCTGTACTTATTTAAAGCTCAGATCAAACTGCCTGGCTTTTTGTTTGTTTTGAATACCTTCCACTTGTCCTCTCCCCTCTTTTCTGCTTTGCTCTTCTGCCTGTGGCTTCCAGTAGGATTGGCCAAGGAGACCCAGCAGGAGGTTGGAGGGTCTGACTCCTGCCGGCCTAAAGGCTTGTGTTCCTCCTTGAAGGCCACAGATCCTGGTGGGTGACTTTTTTTCTGGTTCCAGAAACCTCTCTCCCCCTTAGTTTAGACCTGGTGGTAAGGGCTTCCTACTGTTGACACTTTCAGGGTGCTTCATGTTTTCTCTTCACCCTGCCCATACCTCAGTAATAATCCCTTCATTCAACTGTCCTCTATGACCCCATTTGAGTGTGCCGTCCTTCCTGCCTGACCTGTTCATTTTGCAGGGAATTCCAGTTCTTTCTGAAGCCTACCCCTGACCTTGCTGACAACCCCTCCAGGTAGGTGTCCAGCAGAAGAACAAAGCCCTCTCAGTTAAGCCCTGCCACCTTTCTTAGAGAGTGAAGTGGGTTATATAGATCGATCAAGTACCTGTTACATAAGTCTCTCAGCTTCTTCTTGTATATATTGTTGTTCAACAGCTTAAAGCTATTGAACAATGCATGCAAACAGTATTTTAATATAGCAAAGAAAATGCCCTGATGACATTGTTTGACTCAAGCTGTCATGTTACATGTGAAGGAGAAGTACATTCCCCTGAAGACAAGCTTTGTAAACTCCGTGCTTTCTGACATTTCAATTAGTTGTCTTAGACAAGGAAGTTGCTGCAGAAATATAGTTAGCAACATTCTTGGAAAAAATACAAGCTAGGAAAGAATTGAAGACCATTTATCCGTTGAACTTGATGAAATGATTTTAGCAGCTGAGACTGGTAAATCTTAACAGTGAAGCTATAGAAACATAGCAGAGTTCTCAATTTGCAGATTTTGATTTGTTTCATACAGAGAAACCCTGGAAGAGCTAAGACTTTGTTAAATACCTAATACAGTCCCCACAAGAAAGATAAATGTAGGTGTTTGTATCCAGGTTTTAAATATGTTATCTATCAGCAAAAATGCAATGAAAAAATTGTAGTGATGGTTAGAAAAGCAAAAAGAAGAAAGGAAAACACTGGAAGCAAATTATATAAAAATGCATCAGAATATGGCCATTTCTGACTTCTTCACCTTTGTGTGAGCCACCAATAGCTCTTACTGGGTCCTTGCAAGAATCTCCTAGCTGTTTTCCCTGTCTCAGATGGGCCCCTTGAGGGCTATTTTCAACACAACAATCAAAATGATCTTTAAGAAAAAGTAAGTCAGAGCATTATTTATAAGAGTCAAAAGGTGGAAACAACCCAAGTGTCCATCAACTGATGAATGGAAAAACAAAATGTGGTCTACCCATACAATGGCATGAAATACTGACACATGCTGCAGCATGAATGAGCCTTGAAAACATTATGTTCTGTGAAAAGCCAGTCACAAAAGGCCATCTGCAGTATGATTTCACTTACATTCAATGTCCAGAATCCCTAGAGACAGAAAGCAGCTTTGTGATTGCCAGGACTACTAATGGATACATTGTTGCCTTTTGGGGTGATGATGTTGTAAAATTGAATGTGGTAGTGGTTGCACAACTCTATGAATATAGTACAAATTCATGGGCTTGTACACTTTAAATAGGTAAATTGTGTGGTGTATGAATTATACCTCAATTTCAGCTATTAGAAAAAAGAAGACACATATGAAAAATTTGGACTTCAGAGTGTCTGGATTAGCCAGGTCCTATGCAGTCTTGAGTAAGAATAAACTCAGTTTGGTAACTTTACATTGAAGAGTAAACAATTCTCAGCATCCAGTAGCACATCATAGCCTTTCCAAGATAGAGATGGTGACAGGGTCAAAGAAGTATTTTGCTTCAGGAACATGTAAAAAAGAAAAATGACATTCCTGTGCCCCAAACCTTCCAGTGGTTTTTCATGTTAATGTCAAAACTGAAGTTCTTTAAAAAAAAAATGTTGTTTTATCCTCACCTGAGGACATGCTTATTGATTTTTTTCTTTTTTAGAGAGGGGAAGGGAGAGAAAGAGAGGGAGGGAGGGAAACATTGATGTGAAAGAGAAACATTGATTGGTTGCCCCCCTATGTGCTCCAACTGAGGGTTCAGACCCACAATCCAGGCAACTGCCCAGATGGGGAATTGAACCCATGCCCCTTTGGTCTTCAGAAAATGCTCCACCCCATGAGCCACACTGGCCAGGGAAAAACTAAAGTTCTTAAAAATCTCTCCCTGGCTGGTGTGGTTCAGTGGATTGAGTGCTAGCCTGCAAACCTAGGGGTTACCGGTTCAATTCCCAGGGTACATGCCTGGGTTGCAGGCCAGGTATCCAGTAGGGAGAATTCAAGAGGCAACCACACACTGATGTATCACTCTCTCTTTCTCCTTCCCTCCCCCTCTCTAAAAATAAATAAAATCTCAAAAAAATTTTTCCTTCAAGGCTCAGCATTGGTTTCCACACTCCATTTGTCTGAAGTTCCCTTCCTTTCTCTGCCACCAGCCTCCTCTAGCCCCGCTCTGTACCCATGAACATACTCTTGACTCAGGTCTTTCCCATGGCCCTTCTCCCTGCATACAAGGTGCTCACATCACATTTCCTTGTGGCTCAGTCACTTGCCTCATTTAGGTCTTTTCTCTAGTGTCACTTAGCCATCTCGCTGGCCATCCTATATGAAAGCACATTCCTGACACTGTCAGGATTTTTTTCCTGCTTAATTTTCCCTGTAGTACATCTGAATTACTACATAGTTTACTTATGTTTTGGCTTATTGTCTGACTCTCCATCTCCAAGCAGATTGCAACCTGTCTGAGGCAGGGATTTTTGTCTTTTTTAAAAAAACAAAAACAAAAAACTTCTGTATCCTCAGTACCTAGAGCAGTGTCTGGTACATAGATGTTCAATAAATATTTGTTTAATGAATGAAAAGCTACCATGTGGCTGAGGAAAATAGTAGCTATTAAAGAAACACCAACATCCTTCAAACAGTGTAGGAAAATGCCACACAAGTTGTCAATTAGATTAAAATGTTCTTTTTAAATTGCAGGCCCTTGAGGGTAACATATACAAAAAAGGGCAAACCTTCCCTTATTTGTACAATTTCCCCACTCTATCTCTCAGGCAATTGCCTGGAGAATTGTTAAACATCGCTTAATAAGTGAGCCTTCACTGCTCTTCTCCCAGAATATACAGTTGTCCACATGAGATGCAGCTGAACTCCAAGTTAGCAGTTAAGAGTGGTTGTCTCAAGGGCTTGCATAGATATTTCCCAAAACAGGACATACAGGTGGCCAATAGACATATGAAAAGATGCTCAGCATCACTAGTTATCAGGGAAATGCAAATCAAAACCACAGTGAGAAGTCACCTCACACCAGTCAGAATGGCTATTATTAATAAAGCAACGAACAACAAGTGCTGGTGAGGATGTGGAGAAAAGGGATCCCTTGTGCACTGTTGGTGGGGTTGCAAATTGTTGCAAGCACTGTGGAAAATAGTATGGAGAGTCCTAAAAAATTAAAAATTGAACTGCCTTATGACCCAGCAACCCCTCTTCTACATACATAGCCAAGGGAAATAAAGTTGGCATCTCAAAGGGATACCTGGATCCCCATGTTCTTTGCAGCATTCTTCACAATAGCCAAGACATGGAAACAAGCTAAGTGTCCATCAATGAATGAATGAATGGTTAAAGAAATTGTGGTTCAGTCCAGGCTAGTGTGGCTCAGTGGACTGAGCGCCAGCCTGCAAACCAAAGGGTCGCTGGCTTGATTCCCAGTCAAGGCATACGCTTGGGCTGCGGGCCTGGTCATCAGTATGGTAGGTGCGAGAGGCAACTACACATTGATATTTCTTTCCCTTTCTCCCTCCCTTTCCCTCTCTCTAAAAATAAGTAAATAAAATCTTTAAAAAAAAAAAAACTGTGGTTTATACTGTGGGGGCTTAAGAAATATTAATGCTCTTCCTCCCACCTTCTAAGTTCTTGTAGCTGAACCAATCACCAAATTAACAGACTAACAGGAGAAAGTAAAAGTTTAATACATGTGCATAGGAAATTCACATAGACATGGTAAATCCATGAAAATTTCAAAGACAGTGAGGCAGCATTGGGCATATAAGACATTTTGGATAAAGGGGAAAAAGGGACGAACATGATATTAGATTTCAAAAGTGGGAATGAGCGATTTATGGGTATTTGAGGCAGAGCAGAACAAACATGGTGGGAAAATCCTTGCTAGGTGACTCAGAAACAATGGGATATGGGGGTAGTTAGCTAACAGGTCCCTGCCTGGAGCCCTCTTGTTTACCATACTTAATTCAAATTAGGCTGAAGCAGCATCCTAAGATCACCTTCCTGAAGAAGTTTCTCTGTCTGAATATCTTGGGCAGGAAAGCAGGGAGGATCAAAGTTTCTTTCTCTGTCTTTTATTTCTTAATAAACAGCTTAAAGTCAATATCCCTTAAGCAGCTTCAGAGTGGCAGAATTTTGGTCTCTTCAATACATACACAATGGAATATTATTTAATATTTAAAAAGAAGGAAATTCTGCCATTTGTAACTATATGGATATGCCTGGAACACCATTACGCTAAGTGAAATAAGCCAGATACAAAGACACATACTGTATGGTTTCACTTACATGTAGAATCCAAAAAAGTTGAACCTGTAGATGCAGAAAGTGGACGATGGTTGCCAGGGGATTGGGGTGGGGAAATAGGGAGAAGTTGGTCAAACAGTACAAAGTTTCAGCTATGCAAGATGACTAAGTCTTGGCGATCTAATGTACAGCAGGGTGACTATAGTTTATAATACTGTATAGTATACATGAAATTGGCAAAAGAGTAGATCTGAAGTGTTTCCACTGCGTGCACACACAAGGTACCTATATGATGAGATGGGTGTGTTAATCAGCTTGACTGTGGTAACCATTTCACAATGTATGCATATATCAAACATGTCGTATACCTTAAATGTATACAGTTTTATCACTTACAACTTAATAAAGCTAGAAGAAATGTTTTACATAAAAGGAAACAGAAGAAGGTCTTCCGAGTCAATATGATAGACTGGGGCTTCTGTGTAAAACATGGCTTTCTAATGTTGACATAAGAAATGCCCAAACCTGTAAGAAGTTTTATGAGTTTATTTGAGCTAAACTGACAATTGCTGAGAAGCAAAATCTCAACAGATTGAGAAAATGCTCTCAAGAATGGCAGTTTTGTACCTTGTTTTATACGTTACAATCAAAGAAGGCGGCAGGCATAAGGGGGTTTACCTGAAAGTCATTGGTGGTGGATTAGGGAGGCGAGAGAAAGCAAAGTGGAGAAATCTCTGGGATTGGGTAAAAATAAAAGGAAAAGACACATCTTTTACATTTGTGGGTATAGCATAGTTAACACTCAATAATGGGCATCATAACAATGACAATGAAAGGTCTGTGGTTTCCTGCTTTTGTGGGAGATTGTGCCCTGTGGGGTGTGGACAAAGGGGATTACCCTGACATATTCCAAAGGTGTGTTACCGTAGTTTCAAAAAGACAATAGGCAGGCTTGATTAAGGTGAAAATTGACCTTCCTCAAGGGAAGATACTGGTCTAGGACAGGACTACCTGCCACCACATGCTTTTACTTACTAAGTTTTCATTTCAGACCATCCCATGTGGTTACTTTAGGTCCGAGTTTGTAAGGCTGCCACACAGGCCTTCCCTGAGTTTGTCAGTTTTAGTATATGGCCCCTTTTTGTCCACAAGCTATTGGTGGTATGTTAAATACATGGCATTTGTCTCTGCTTCACAGAGGCCTCTCATAAAACTCCAGAGTCTAACAATTTATCTCTTTGATATTCTCCAGTAGACCCCAAGGTGAATTCCCCATGTGCCACATGCCCTATTGTTTAAATCAAATCCATCACAAATGTAACATTCACCTTGGTGAAAATCTGTCCTTCATTTCATATGATACCGTAAGACAGAAACTCAGTTTTAAGTTTACTGATATTGAGATTCTTTGGTGTTCATCTGGCCACCAGATTATTTTGAGTGTGTGCCTATAAAGCCACATTTTCTTCATCTCTAAAATTGTATTAGGCACTTTTTTAAAAAAATTATTTTATTGTTGTTCAATTACAGTTGTCTGCATTCCCCCACCCTGTACTCTCCCCATCCCAGCCAAACACATCTCCCTCCCTTGCTTCCACCGTCCCCCTTGGTTTTGTCCATGTGTCCTTTATAGTAGTTCCTGAAACCCTTCCTCCCATTGTTCCCTCCACCCTCCCCTTTGACTATTGTTAGATTGTTCTTAATTTCAATGTCTCTGGGTATACTTTGTTTGCTTTTTTCTTTTGTTGATTATGTTTCTTTTTCTTTTTTTTAAATTTATTTTAATTGTTGTTCTTGTACAGTTTTCTGTCTTTTACTTGATCCCAGCCCACTGCCCCAGCCCTCCCCACCTCCCTCCCATTTCTACCCCCCGAGTTTTTATCCATGTGTCCTTTATACTTGTTCCTGTAAACCCTTCCCCTTTTCCCCTGAAATTCCCTCCCCTCTCCCCTCTGGTGACTCTCAGCCTGTTCTCAATTTCAGTGTCTTTGGTTATATTTTGCTTGTTTGTTTGTTTTGTTGATTAGGTTCCTGTTAAAGGTGAGATCATATGGTATTTGTCTTTTACTTCCTGGCTTATTTCACTAAGCATGATGCTCTCCAGTTCCATCCATGCTGTTGCAAAGGGTAGGAGGTCCTTCTTTCTTTCTGCTGCATAGAATTCCATTGTGTAAATGCACCATAGTTTTTCTTTCCTCCATGTCCCCCCATTCACAATACAGACCAGGCAAAGGGCCTGGGCTGAGGTGTATATGGGGTGGGTTTACTCTGCCTCCTCTTTCTGTACAGGGAGTGTAAGAACACAGCCTGTGGTAAGCACTGGGAGGCCAAATGTACCATAGTTTTTTGATCCATTCATTTACTGATGGGCACCTGGGTTGCTTCCAATAGTTGGCTATTGTAAATTGTGCTGCTATGAACATAGGGGTGCATAGGTTCTTTTGGACTGGTGTTTCAGGGTTCTTAGGATAAAATCCTAGCAATGGAATTGCTGGGTCAAAAGGTAGATCCATTTTTAGTTTTCTTAGAAAATTCTATACTGCTTTCCATAGTGATTGTACCAGCCTGCAATCCCATCAACAGTGTACTAGGGTTCCCTTTTCTCCACAACCTCTCCAACACTTGTTGTTTGTTGCTTTGTTTATGATGGCCATTCTGACTGGTGTGAAGTGGTATCTCATTGTGGTTTTAATTTGCATCTCTCTGATAGCTAGTGATATTGAGCATCTTTTCATGTGTCTCTGGATCCTCTGTATGTCCTCCTTGGAGAAGTGTCTGTTCAAGTCCCTTGCCCACTTTTTAATTGGATTGCTTGTCTTCTTAGAGTGGAGTCATGTAAGTTCTTTATGTATTTTGGACATTAAACCCTTGTCTGAGGTATCATTGGCAAATATGTTTTCCCATACAGTTGGTTCTCTTTTTATTTTAATACTGTTTTCTTTAGCCATGCAGAAGCTTTTTATTTTGATGAGATCCCATTTGTTTATTCTTTCCTTTATGTCCATTGCTTTAGGGGACATATCAGTAAAAATGTTGCTGCGTGAAATATCTGAGATTTTCCTGCCTATGTTCTCCTCTAGGACTTTAATGGTGTCACAGCTTATATTTAAATCTTTTATCCACTTTGAATTTATTTTTGTGTATGGTGTAAGTTGGTGCTTGAGTTTCATTTTTTTTTTTTTTTGCATGTAGCTGTCCAGTTCTCCCAACACCACTTGTTGAAGAGGCTATTTTTACTCCATTTTATGTGGCTGCCTCCTTTGTCAAATATTAATTGGCCATAGAGACTTGAGTTTATTTCCGGGCTCTCTGTTCCATTCCACTGGTTCATGTGCCTGTTTTTGTGCCAGTACCAGGCTGTTTTGATTACAGTGGCCTTGTAATACAGTTTGGTGTCAGGTATTGTGATCCCTCCTACTTTGCTCTTCTTTCTCAAAACCGCTGCAGCTATTTGGGGTCGCTTATGGTTCCATATAAATTTTTGAAGTGTTTGTTCTATGTCTGTGAAATATGCCATTGGTAATTTGATAGGTATTGCATTGAATTTGTAAATTGCTTTGGGTAGTATGGACATTTTGATGATGTTGATTCTTCCAATCCATGAACATGGTATATGTTTCCATTTGTTCGTGCCTTCCTTGATTTCTTTCTTCAGTGTTATGTAGTTTTCTGCATACAGGTCTTTTACCTCCTTGGTTATGTTTATTCCGAGGTATTTTATTTTTCTTTTTGCTATAACAAATGGGATTTTTTTTTCTTGATTTCTGCTTCTGCTCTTTCATTGTTGGTATACAAAAATGCCTTTAATTTCTGGATATTGATTTTGTATCCTGCTGTTTGGCCAAATTCATTTATTAGGTTGAGCAGCTTTTTGGCTGAGTCTATAGGATTTTCTATGTACACTATCATGTCATCTGCAAACAATGATAGTTTTGTTTCCTCCTTTCCAATTTGGATGCCTTTTATTTCCTTTTCTTGTCTGATCACTGTGGCTAAGACTTCTAATACTATATTGAATAGAAGTGGTGAAAGTGGGCAACCTTGTCTTGTTCCTGATCTTAGTGAAAAAGATTTTAGTTTTTGCCCATTGAGTATGATGTTGGCTGTAGGTCTCTCATATATGGCCTTTATTGCGTTGAGGAATGCTCCCTCTATTCCCACTTTGCTGAGTGTTTTTATCATAAATGGGTGTTGTACCTTATCAAATGCTTTTTCCGCATCTATTGATATGATCATGTGATTTTTGTCTTTGTTTTGTTTATGTGATGTATTACATTTACTGATTTGCAAATGTTGAACCATCCTTGCATCCCAGGGATGAATCCCACTTGGTCATGGTGTATGATCTTTTTAATGTATTGTTGGATGCTGTTTGCCAATATTTGAGGATTTTAGCATCTATGTTCATCAGCGATATTGGCTTGAAGTTTTCTTTCTTTGTTATGTCTTTATCTGGTTTTGGGATTAGGATGATGCTGGCTTCCTAAAAATAGTTTGAGAGTTTTCCATCCTTTTGGATTTTTTGGAATAGTGTGTGAAAGATAGGGGTTAGCTCTTCTTTAAATGCTTTGTAGAATTCTTCTGTGAAACCATCTGGTTCAGGGCTTTTGAGTGTCTGGAGTTTTTTGATTACTGCTTCAATTTCATCTGCTGTTATTGGTCTGTTCAGGCTTTCTGCTTCTTCTTCATTGAGTTTTGGGAGATTATATTTTTCTAGAAACTTGTCCATTTCACCAAGGTTTTCAAATTTCTTGGCATACAGTTCTTCATAGTAATTTCTTACAATCCTTTGTATTTCTGTGGTGTCAGTTGTAATCTTTCTTCTTTCATTTCTGATTGTGTTTATTTGGGTCTTCTCTCTTTTTTTCTCAATGAGCCTGCTTAAAGTCTTGTCGATTTTGTTTATCTTTTCAAAGAACTAGCTCCTGGATTCATTGATCCTTAGAATTGTGCTTTTAGTCTCAATGTGATTTAATTCTGCTCTGATCTTGGTTATTTCCTTCCTTCTACTTGCTCTGGGCTGTCTTTGTTGTTGTTCCTCAAGTTCTTGTAGGCATAAGGTTAGGTTGTTTGTTTGAAATGTCTCTATCTTTTTTAGGTAGGCCTGTATCACTATGAACTTCCCTCTGAGGACTGCCTTTGCTGTGCCCCATAAGTTTTGGCTTGTTGTGAGTTCATTTTCATTTGTTTCCAGAAACTTTTTGATTTCTTCCCTAATTTCATTCTTGACCCATTCATTGTTTAATAGCATGCTATTCAATCTCCATGATATTGAGTGTTTTGGGTTTTTCCCCTTGGGGTTGGTTTCTAGTTTCAGTCCCTTGTGGATGGAGAAAATGCTTGGTATGATTTCAATTTTCTTGGATTTGTTGAGGCTTGTTTTGTGTCCTATCATGTGGTCTATCTTTGAAAATGTTCCATGTGCATTTGAAAAGAATGTGTATTTAGTTTCTTTGGGATGAAGGGCTCTACATATATCAGTTAAGTACATTTCATCTAGAGTGTTGTTCAATGCCACAATATCTTTGTTGATATTTTGTTTGGAAGATCTGTCCATTTTTGACAGTGGGGTGTTAAAATCCCCTACTATAATTGTGTTGCTGTCAATATCTTTCTTGAAGTCCTCTAAGATTTTCTTTATGTATTTAGGTGCTCCTATGTTGGGTGCATATGTATTTATGATGTTTATGTCTTCTTGGTGGATTCTTCCCTTAAGTATTATGAAGTGAGCTTCTGGGTGTCTCTTTATGACCCTTCTTTTGAAGTCTATTTTGTCTGATATGAGTATTGCTACCCCAGCTTTTTTTTCCTGTCCATTTGCTTGGAAAATTTGTTACCAGCCCTTCACTTTGAGTCTGTGTAGGTCTTTTGTTCTGTCTTGTAGGCAGCATATGTGTGGGTCATGCCTTCTTATCCATTCAGCTATTCTATGTTTTTTGATTGGAGTATTTAATCCATTTACATTTAGGGTCATTATTAATAGGTACTGATTCACTGCCATTTTTGTACCTATGTTTCTCTCTCTCTCTCTCTCTCTCTCTCTCTCTCTCTCTCTCTCTCTCTCTCTTTGCCTTCCTTTCCTTAAAGCAGTCCCTTTAGCATCTCTTGCAGAACTGGTTTGGTAGAGGT